>JAGFNQ010000373.1:404732-502423 GCA_024364735.1 Boesenbergia rotunda | reverse complement strand
ACCGACGCCCTGATGTGGATCGTACTTTGGTGCAGAGTGTCGTCGTTGGCGCTGGAATGTCGAGATTGGAGTTTGCCAGAGCAGAGCGCTTGAATGAAAAGCTTGGAGGCGTTAGAAAGTTGTTTTTTTTGAAGCCTTGGGGTTGAGCCCCTTTTATAGTGCTTCTGGGGGGGCCTGATTCGCTGGGGGTGCCTGACTCGTGCCTTTAGATCGGAGAAACTTCATCCACAGCTCGGTCAGTGCTTATCCCTTTCGAATCAGCCTCTGGAGCTGACTGGGGCGCCCGGGACCTCCTGGGCGCCTAGCTTGACTTGGTCCGCTGGCTTCGTAGCTGATTTGCTTCGATTACCTCTTTGGCTTTGTTGGGCGCCCGGGACCTCCTGGGCGCCTAACCCAGTGTGATTTCGAAGTGTTCTTGCTTAAATGCAGATTTGGCTTTGACCTTGGGCGCCCGGGACCTCCCAGGCGCCTAGCCCAATTTCCTACCCCCTTCCTTTGGGGCGTTCTGAGCTGCAGAAACACACTCTTTCGGTCCCTGCAACCAAGGTTAGTTCCAAACCAAACAAAGGAAGAATATTAGTCAATATTTACAGCCTTAGCTATCTTGGTTCTGACTTCGAGTCTCCCAAATGGAACCCTAGGTCGAACCGACGCCTAATGATCCCTCGACGGGGAACGCGCCCTCACCTACTCCTCTCAGGAGAATTTACCTTTTGCCAACCGGCTCCTCCAGTTGGACTTTTGCCCAGCTTTACTCACCAGGTCTTCATGCCCAATCCGTGACCAGGTCTTAGTGCCCAATTCCTCGAACCAGGTCTTCGGTGCCCAGCCCTCGGCCAGGACTTTGTGCCCAATTCCTCGAACCAGGTCTTCGGTGCCCAGCCCTCGGCCAGGTCTTAGTGCCCAATTCCTTGAACTAGGTCTTCGATGCCCATCCCTCGGCCAGGACTTAGTGCCCAGTCCACGACCAGGACTTATTGCCCAACCTTATGTCAGGACTTAGTTGCCTAGTGTTCCTAGGACTTTTCCTGCACACTTGAGTAACATCGTTAGATCACCAATAATACTTAACTTTGAACCCTTTGCCAATATCAAAACAAGGTTCGATATGGTGCTTCCGGCACCAACACTAACTTGTTCACTGAGTGTGCAGGAAGAAGTCCTAGGTACACTAGGCAAGAAGTCCTGGCAAAGGGCTGGGTAAAGAAGTCATGGTCAAGGATTGAGCAAAGAAGTCCTGGTCGAGGACTGGGCAAGAAGTCCTAGCAAGGGGCTGGACACCGAAGACCTGACCGGAAGTTGGGCACGAAGACCTGTCAGGTGGATTGGGCAAAAGTCCAACCGGAGGAGCCGGTTGGCAAATGGTAAACTCTCCTGAGAGGAGTAAGTGAGGACGCATTCCCCGTCGAGGGAACAGTAGGTGTCGGTTCGACCTAGGGTTCCATTTGGGAGACCCGAAGTCAGAACTAAGACAGCTAAGGCTGTAAATAATGACTAACACTCTTGCTTGGTTTGTTTTGGAACTAACCTTGGTTACAGGGACCGAAGGATTGTGTTTCTGCAGCTCAGACGCCCCAAAGGAGTAGGGTGCTTCATTGGGCTAGGTGCCCGAGAGGTCACGGGCGCCCAAGGTCGAGGCCAAAAACTGCTAAGAAGCAAGACTGCTTCGAACCACACTGGGCTGGGCGCCCAGGAGGTCCTGAGTGCCCAAGGTCAAAGCCAAAGTGGTCATCGAAGCAAATTCGCCACGAAGCCAATGGACCAGGTCAACCCAGGCGCCCGAGAGGTCCCAGGCGCCCTAGTCAACCTAGGTGCCGAATCAAAGGGGATAAGCGCTGACCGAGCTGCGGATTGAGGTTCTCGTAGGTGAAGGCACGTGTCAGGTGCCCCAAACGAATCAGGCGCCCCCATGGGTGCTATAAAAGGGGGTTCACCCCCAAGGCTTCAACATCCATTCTTTCCAACGCTCCAAACACTTTCGATCACGCGTTGTGCTCCGGCAAAGTTCCATTTCGAGATTTCAGTGCCAACGACGACCCTCTGCTCCGGAATTCGATCTATCTTGGGCGTCGGTAAATTTTAAATTTACGAAAGTGTTGTGATTTAGTTTTCAAATTCTATATCTGTACTATCAATCTGTAAGAATCTTTACGAATATAGAATTGCCCAAAGTAAATGGTCAAAGACCGTGGGCCTTGGGGTAGGAGTCGTCCGCGACTCCGAACCAAGTAAAAAATCGACTTGTGTTCTTGTGTACTTTATTTCTTTCCGCTGCGTATTTGCTCTTTCTTAGTCCGAAATTTTTTTAACGATATTCACCCCCCCTCTATCGTTTTCTTCGATCCAACAAGTGGTATCAGAGCGGGTGGCTCAAATCTGGTGCAACCACCAATTTGAGAGTATTTTCGGATTTTACGAAATTTTTAAATTTTTTTCTTTGAATTTTTCTCGTTAATCGAGGTTGGTGCAACACCACTCGATCACTTTTTCTCGATTAATTTTTTTTATTCCCGTACTACTAATCCAAGACCAAGTCTTGGGACAAAGTTTCCTTGTTTTTGTTTTATTTCAGAAATTATCATGGCCATGCAAGAGAGTTTCAGCACAGCCAGACCACCACTCTTCAGTGGAGAAGACTTCTCCTACTGGAAGAGTCGGATGGAAGTCCACCTGAAAACTCAGGTGGATATGTGGATTATTATCCAATCTGGCCTTGAAATCCCCAATAACGCTGAAGGAGTGGCACAACACTACTCAGAATGGGACGCCTCGCTGAAGAAAAAGATCGAGGCTGATGCAAAGGCAACCCAGACACTACAATGCGGATTAATCAAAGAAGAACTAAACCGGGAGGGACCCTTCAACAGTGCTAAAGAACACTGGAGCAAACTAATTGAACTGCACGAAGGCACCTCCGACACCAGAATCAGTAAAAGGGATCTACTGATGAACAGATTGTACACAATCAAAATGAATGAAGGCGAGTCAGCAGCACAACTCCACACTAGGATCCAGGAGCTGATGAACGACCTGCACACAATCGGTCACAAGGTAGAAAACCGTGACCTTATCAGGTATACCTTAAATGCTTTCCCAAGAAATACTCTGTGGGCATCTATGGTAGATGCTTACAAGGTTTCTAGGGATCTCTCAAAAATTAAATTAGATGAATTATTTTCAGAATTAGAATTACATGAGCAGACTAACTGCACTTTGGCCGAGAAAGGTATTGCTTTTCTTGCAGGTAAACCCCAATGAAAGGTAGCCAAGAAAAAGGCTCAACCTGCACCCGAGTCTGACTCAGACTCAGAAGATAGTGAAGGGGATCGACCCAAGTTGGTTCGGCTAGCTCGGGATTACTACAAGGAGCTGAAGCATCAGACCAACAGAAGGAAAGCCAGTCGAAGAAAGGAAGATCCAGCTGAACCTTCAACTTCAAAAACCAAACCAAATGTGACCTGCTACGAATGCAACAAGAAGGGACACTACACATCGGAGTGCCCCAATCTAAAGGAAGCCAAGAAGACTCGAAGGAAGAAGGCTCTTAAGCCACGTGGGACGAATCTTCCTCTGAAGAAGAAGAAGAGGCCCCACAGACAAACCTTCTTGCCTTAACCGCTTCGGAAGACATCGACACCGGATCGGAATCGGAGCCGGACGACGGAAAGCTCACAATTTCGGAAAATGACAAAATAACGGTAAGTGGTTATTCTGAAGTTGAATTATCAAAGTTAATTGCTTACTTATCTCGTAACTTGGCGAAAGCCAAAATCCGAGTCGAGTCCCTCCGACAGGAAGTAAAACTCCTGAAAGAGGGAGCTGACTCTAGATCTTTGACCGAGAAGGTTCAAGAAGGAACCTCTACTCAAGTTGAAAAGCTTGAGAAAGAGAACTCCTCCTTGAAAACTCAAGTCAAGGACCTTAGAGCGGCTTTAGAACGATGTACTTCGGGTTCCAAGGGTCTTGACATGATCCTTGGAAAACAGAAGTCCGTTCTAAATCGATCTGGGTTAGGGTATCGAACCAAGTCGAGACAACGGTCATACTATGCTGTATTGAACCAATCTAGACCCAAAATTCAAGCATGAGTACAAAAACTATGCTTGAACAATCAAGCTGGACCAAACCAGTATTGGATCCCCAAGGACAAGATTCATATCTTGCCTAATCATTACCGTGGCTTTAGTCCAGGGGGAGCCAATTTAAAAATGATTTTCATAATTAAATAAAGTTCTTTTATCCCTTAAATTTAATTGCATGCTTGATTGTTTAATTATTTCTGCAAATTATCATGTTTAGACCTAGGACTGGTTAGACTAATGACTGAAACGATTTAACTGAAATTTGAACAACATAATATTGGGTGGAGGTGAGATGATAGTACGTTAGGGAAGCCATTTTGGCGGAACTAGTCGAAGCTACCGATCCAAAACCCAAACTAGTTAGACCAAAATCTTTTAAGTAGTAACTTGAAGATGAATTTTTAATAAAAGACTTTGTCAAGGAAAGGGTTGATGATCCAATAAGGCTACGGCCAAAGAAGGCCTAGTGCCTCGCCAAGACCTGGAAGCCGATTATTGAAAATCAAATTCACTTTACTATTGTCAGTTTTGAATCTAACCCAAATTTTAATTAATCTTAGATTCAACCACTTTTCAAAATAAACTTAAAACTTAATTAAATTGTTTTCAAAATTAATTCAACTTGTCAAAATTAATCATGTTTTTTTTTCAAAATAAAATCTTTATTTTTGTTAAAACTTGTCTCACAAAACCAATAAGGTTAACGTGATTGATAACTATAGATTGGGTGAGACAGACTAGGTTGTGAAAATCAATTTAAGCTATCCTTAATTCTAATTGGATCCAAATCAATAAATTCTTTATGTGTAGGAACATAAAGATTTGGACCAATGGATGTTGGATAGCGGATGCTCCAGACACATGACTGGAGACAAATTGAAATTCACCAAACTCAAGTTCAAGAACCTAGGCTTAGTAGCATTTGGCAACAATGCTACACTCAAAGTCATTAGGTCAGGTAACATTGAACTCAAATCTGATTTTGTAATTAAAAAGGTACTCTTGGTTGAGAAATTTAAATTTAATTTGCTTAGTATAAGTCAATTATGTGATACTGGTTATGTAGTTACCTTTACCAACTCTGACTGCCTGATTAGAAATTTGTAAGACTCAGAAGTCATGCTTAAGGGCACTAGGAAAAATAATGTTTATACTATAAATCTACCCTTAGTACCTAAATGCCTCTTAACTCAGTTAGAAGAATCAAACCTCTGGCATAGGAGATTAGGTCACACTAATCTAAGACTAATTTCAAAAATCACCCAACTTGGTCTAATTAAAGGAATACCAAAAATTAAGAACCATGAAAACATGATATGTGACTCATGTAACCAAGGTAAACAAACCAGGTCTAATCACAAACAAGTTCAATCAGACCTAACTCAAACCACACTTGAGCTCATGCACCTTGACCTATTTAATTCACATGGAGCCAAGTCACTAAGCGGAAACCGGTACTGCTTAGTCATTATCGATGATTATTCTAGGTTTACTTGGGTAAGGTTCCTAAAAACTAAGGATGAAATCCTAAATCTATTCATTGACCTATGTAAGGTAATTGAGAATTAAAATGATACCAAAATCAAAAGACTTAGGAGTGATTACGGGGGAGAGTTTGAAAATCAAAGGTTTGAGGAATTTTGTAAGATAAATGGGTATATTCACGAATTTTCGTGTCCTAGAACCCCCCAGCAAAATGGGATAGTAGAAAGGAAGAATAGAACCCTACAGGAAGCCACTGGGACTATGCTCAATGAATTCAATCTAGCTAACCAATTTTGGGCAGAAGCAATTAGTACGGCTTGCTATATCCAAAATAGGGTCCTAATTAACAAACGACATAATAAAACTCCCTATGAACTATATTACCATAGACTTCCAAACCTACACTACCTAAGGGTCTTTGGGTGCAAAGTCCATATCCTAAACACTAAGGACTACCTAGGAAAATTCCAGTCTAAGTCAACCCCTAGAATATTTTTAGGATATTCAACAACAACTAGGGCCTATAGGGTCTACAATAAACAAACTAACAAAATTGAAGAAACAACGAATTTAATATTTGATGAGGAAACTAATTCAAAATTTGATAATCCACACCTGAATCAATCAAATATTGATCAAGAAGATAATGAACAAATTATGGAACCATCATTTGAACCACTGGTTGAACCTCTAAATGAACTGACTATTGAACCAACTACTGAATCAATTGAACCAATAACTGAACCAACCCAAGTAATTGAACCAAATACTGAACTGAACCGTCCAGCCGGACCTGAGGCTGAACCAAGTTCTAGAAGAACCAAGAAACCCAGACTCAATCACTCCTCTGATCAAATTGTGGGTGATCCAACCATAGGAGTCAGAACTAGGTCTTTCTACTGAAATCTTAGTCAAATAGCACTTATCTCAAAAATTGAACCTAAGACTATAGAGGAAGCCTTACCTGATCATGATTGGATTATAGCAATGCAAGAGAAGTTAGCCTAATTTGAAAGAAACCAAGTCTGGGCACTAGTACCTAAACCTGAGGGCAAATCTATCATAGATACTAAGTGGGTATTTAAGAACAAAACATATAAAGGTTAAACATCACTTCGTAAGAGATCATGTAGCCAGGGGTGAAATAGTCCTTATGCATGTAGACTCAAAGTCAAACTTAGCTGATATCTTCACCAAACCCTTACCTGAGTCTGAGTTCAGCTCACTAAGAAGGCAGTTAGGGTTATGCTTAGTAGAATATGACTGCTCTACTTGTGTTTTTTTCTATTTTATTTCTTATTTGTTATTTGAAAAATCATTTTCGTCTTGAAATTTAAAATGATTTCTGACTTAGTTTTTTGAAAAACTTACCCCTTTCAAAACTAGGGCTTTTTTCGCAAATGGACTTAGCTTAGGCCCTAACCCTAGAATTGCATGCACCTATAGATCTAGAAGCCAACATCTCACAAGCACCTTAGGGTACTTTTGATTGATAACCTAGACTGGGTTGAGATGCTTAGGTCTATGCCTTGATTCAAGATGCTTTAAGTCAGTGCATCTGCAGTAATTGGGGCAATAAATACCAATTGAACAGTAATCAGGTTAAGTGTCAAGCTTAAAAAATCTAACTTGATCAAATCACTTAACTTGACTAACCCTAGCAAAAGCTACTATTTATAACAGTTAGTAAGTAGCTAACTGGGTTAGACAAGAACCAAAAGAGAAAATTTAAATTGATTTGTTCCAGTTTATGCATAGAATTGGTTCAATACAACACTTTACTTTCCTTACTCAATTTTTTTGCTATATTTTCTTGATATATGGCAAAGGGGGAGAGATTGGAAAGGAGAGAAAAGAAGGTTTTAAAATTTAAAATCTTTCCAAATTAATTTTTTTTCAAAAACTTTTATCTCCTTTTTTCAAAAAGTAAAGTAATTCAAAACTCTTTTTGAAAATTTTCTAAGTGTTAACTTCAAAAATATTTTGGAAAATTTTTTAAGTGTTAATTCAAAAATGTTTTGGAAAATTTTCTAAGGATTTAACTCAAAAATTGTTTTGAAAATTTTCTAAGTACTTAACTCAAAATGTTTTGGAAAATTTTCTAAGTACTTAACTCAAAAATTGTTTTGAAAATTTTCTAAGTATTAACTTCAAAATTGTTTTGAAAATCTTCTAAGTACTTAACTCAAAAAATGTTTTGGAAAATTTTAAGTGCTAAAACTAAATGTTTGGAAAATTTTCTAAGTGCCCAACTCGAAAATATTTTTGAAAATTTTTCTAACTTGAAAATCCCTTTTGAAAATTTTCTAAGTGTTGAAAACCTGAAAAATCTTTTCATTTTATGATAGACAAGGACTTAGAAATGTCTTCAAAAAACCCCACGTATTCTTGAAAAACTCAGGGGGAGAATTTCTTCCAGGGGGAGGAAATTAAGTATATTACTTGCTTTATTAACTTAACTTTTTGAACTGTATTACCATAAATAAAAAAAGGGGAGATTGTTAGTGCAGACAACACCTAAGTCAAACCTGGGTTTTGATAATGGCAAAGGGTTCAGAAGTTAAGATGTTATTGTGATCTAACTTGTTCACTGAGTGTGCAGGAAGAAGTCCTAGGTACACTAGGCAAGAAGTCCTGGCAAAGGGCTAGGCAAAGAAGTCCTGGTCAAGGACTGGGCAAAGAAGTCCTGGTCGAGGACTGGGCAAGAAGTCCTAGCAAGGGGCTGGGCACCGAAGACCTGACCGGAAGTTGGGCACGAAGACTTGGTCAGGTGGATTGGGCAAAAGTCTAACCGGAGGAGCCGGTTGGCAAAAGGTAAACTCTCCTGAGAGGAGTAGGTGAGGATGCGTTCCTCGTCGAGGGAACAGTAAGCGTCGGTTCGACCTAGGGTTCCATCTGGGAGACTCGAAGTCAGTACCAAGACAGCTAAGGCTGTAAATAATGACTAACACTCTTGCTTGGTTTGTTTTGAAACTAACCTTGGTTATAGGGACCGAAGGATTATGTTTCTGCAGCTCAGATGCCCCAAAGGAGTAGGGTGGTTCACTGGGCTAGGCGCCCGGGAGGTCACGGGCGCCCAAGGTCGAGGCCAAAAATTGCCAAGAAGCAAGATTGCTTCGAACCACACTAGGCTAGGCGCCCAGGAGGTCCCGGGCGCCCAAGGTCAAAGCCAAAGCGGTCATCAAAGCAAATCTGCCACGAAGCCAATGGACCAGGTCAACCCTAAACCCAGTCAGCCCAGGTGCAGAATCGAAGGGGATAAGCGCTGACCGAGCTGCGGATTGAGGTTCTCGCAGGTGAAGGCATGTGTCAGGCGCCCCCAACGAATTAGGCACCCCCATGGGTGCTATAAAAGGGGGTTCACCCCAAGGCTTCAACATCCATTCTTTCCAACGCTCCAAACACTTTCGCTCACGCGCTGCGCTCCAGCAAAGTTCCATTTCAAGATTTCAGTGCCGACGACGACCCTCTGCTCCGGAATTCGATCCATCTCGTGCGTCGGTAAATTTTGAATTTATGAAAGTGTTGTGATTTAGTTTTCAAATTCTATATCTGTACTATCAATCTGTAAGGATCTTTCCGAATATAGAATTGCCCAAAGTAAACGGTCAAGGACCATGGGCCTTGGAGTGGGAGCTGACCGCCACTCCGAACCAAGTAAAAAAATTGACTTGTGTTATTGTGTACTTTATTTCTTTCCGCTGTGTATTTGCTCTTTCTTAGTCTGAAAAGTTTTTAACGATATTCATCCCCCTCTATCGTTTTCTTCGATCCAATAGGATGGCATGAGGAGACAAGCCGTGGGCTTGCATGCATCCAAGGGACCATGGACAAAGCAGGGACGATGAGCCGAGGGAAGTGAACTTCGAGGCATACATGAAGGATGGAATGGGGAGACGAGACGTGGGCTTGCATGCATCCGAGGGACGAGAGCCAAAGTCGAAGAAGGCTTGAAGGCAACAGGTTGAGGCTGCTGGATGAAGAGTTAGCTGAGTCGTAAGGGATCGAGTGCTGAGAGAATTATACTCGGGAAGGGAAACCCTAGGTTTAGGGAGCTAACAGTCGATTGATGCTTGGATCAGTCGACTGATGTAGAGCACAGAAAGATCAGTTGACTGATCCTTGCATCAATCGACTGGTGTCGATCAGAATTTGAATCGTCAGGCTGTGATATTCAAATTCGTGAGGACCAGTCGACTGGTGTTGGCACCAGTCGACTGATAATGGTCAGAACAGTATCGAGCACTATTTAAGAGGGCTCGTTTTGGGCTTAGTTTCCTTGACGAAATAAGCTTGGTTAGAGCTTATTAGTAGTCTCCTAGTGCTCAGGCGTTGTCGAGGGCTTGTGGCGAGGTTTCTCCACCCATAAGGAGTGGCAAGAGCTAGCTGGAGGTCTTCCAGGGACTCATCCACCGACGGATCGGGATCATCCACTTACGGACAACCGTGGAGTAGAATCTTTATCTCTGAACCACGTAAATCGGTTTGTCTCTTCTAGTTGTTAGTTTTAGTTATTTGTTATTCCGCTTGCGCACTAACAACGTGTAGGAAGAGAATCGCAATCGAAGTGGGTGATCGGCTATTCACCCCCCTCTAGCCGTACGTAAAGGTCCCAACAATAAATGGGGACGCTATGAATGTCGTATCCCATATACCGAGTTGTGTAAAGAACTTCTTTGACAACATTTTTCAGAAGAGGATCTGGAAGATTCTGAGGATGATCTGGAAGAGGATCCAACAGGGGATCCAGTAGAATTCGAGGAGGATCCTGAGGAATTTGAGTTGGATCCAATTGAAGAAATTGAGGAGGATCCAGAAGAAGATCTTATAGAATCTGTGGAGGATCCTGAAGTTAACTTACTTCAGATCAAGTCTGGGATGAAAGGGATGGAGTTTATCACTGCGCTAGTGTTTGTCCTAGTGGGACTGGTGCTAACTTATCTAGTTTATTAGTGTCTTGTCTTTGTTACTGTTATTATGTACAAACAGTATTTGCTCGTTTAGTTTTTTTAAGAGTCATATAGTGGTTACTGTCGTTATGTACGAACAGTTTTATGAAAAGTTATGTTATGTGTTAACAAACTTATTAATGATTAGTTCATTTCATTTAAATGATAAGTTCATTTATGATTAGTTCATATGATGGGATATATGTAAAATAACTAATCACTGTTGATTAGATTGGGTATACAAAGGATGAGTGGGAACGTAGTTATCAATTAATTTTGTAAACCAACTGTAATTTACAATAAGTTAGTTATTAATTACATGCATATGAGTTACATTGAATAACTAAATAATGCGTTTATTTATGTTAGATCATGGCAACGAAGAATATAATAGCTGAACTCAACAAAGGAGAAAAATTAAATGGGGACAACTACAAAATATGATACCTTAAGATACAATATATACTTGAGGAACAAGAAGTTCTAGAAGCTGTAAATCAATTTATGGTAGAACCTGCAAATGGTTCTACAGTTCAGCATAAACGTGATCTTGATGTCCATAAGGCATGGAAGAAAAATGACTCCCCTGCTAAGGGTATTTTGATTAGTTCAATGGTAGATGACCTGGTATATGAGTATGAGCCATTACCATCAGCTCATGCTATCTGGGTTGCCCTGAGAGATAAATACAGTGGAGTTAACTTAAGCAAGCTTCGTTAGCTGGCAATCAAGTTTGATAGCTATAAGAAATGCCCGAATGTCTCCATGACTCAACATCTGAGGGAAATGGGGAATATGATTCGAGAGTTAAAAACTGCTGGTCATGAGTTGATTGATGAACAACAGGTTCAGGCAGTTAATCGCTCCCTTCCTGATTCTTGGGAATCAATGAAACAGAACCTTACACATAATGAAAATATTAAGACTTTCATTGATATCTCACGCCATATTGAACTAGAGGTGGAGAGAATTGAATCCGTAAGGATTTCTGGACAGGCTTTTGTAGCTGAAGGTTCTAGATCCAAGAAAATGAAAAGGTGGTTCAAGAAAGGAAAAGGAAAGGGAAAAGGAAAAGAAGCTGTTGATGCTGGGCAAGGCCCAATCAAGAAGAATGTTAAAGGAAAGAAGTATGGACAGAAACCTAAGAGCAAGTTGACTTGCTATAACTGTGGCAAGAAAGGCCACTTTGCTCGGGAATGGACTGAGCCAAAAAAGGTAGATCCATGTTTGTCTTCTTTTCATGAGTTTTATGTTGCTAGTTCAGTGTTGTTAGCTGATTCTTATCTTTTGTGGATTATAGATTTAGGAGCAACAAACCATGTAGCTCGTGATCGAGCTACATACGTGGAGTATCGTTGGGTACCAGCTGACAATAAGTGGATATATGTGGGAAACAATGCAAGAATTGAAGTCAAAGGCTTGCACACTCAACCTTCGTGGTGGGTGCACCTTATTTCTGCATGATGTCCTGTATGCTCCTGAGATTCAACGGAATCTAGTTTCTGTAACTAATCTTCTTGATTTGGGCTATTGTATAAACTTTTTCAGTCATTGTGTGGAACTTCGTATTAACTCTGTGTTAATTGGATGTGGTTATGTAATGAATAGTTTCATGGTTCTTGATGTAAAACAAGATATTAATTATAGAATTAATAGTTGTTTTTCAAACATTGCTCTTACTAGTGATGCTAATATTAATGAGGAAGTTTGGCATGCTAGACTAGGACATATCGGACAAGAACGGATGAATCGATTAGCTAAGAAGGGTCTATTGGGCACTCATGCTATGATTAACTTGTCCATATGTGAGCATTATCTTGCTGGAAAAGCAACTAGGAAACTATTTGGTAAGACTATTAGAGCTGATTCACCATTGTAATTAATTCATTCGGATGGATGTGGTCCAATGAATGTGAAGGCTAGACATAGAGGTTCCTATTTCGTTACATTTATTGATGACTTCACATGCTTTGGTCATGTGTATTTGATTTCTCATAAATATGAAGTATTAGATTGCTTCAAACGTTATTTGAATGAAGTTGAGAATCAATTGGATCGTAAGGTTAAAACCTTACGCACTGACCGTGGAGGTGAATATTTGTCTGATTAGTTTAAGACAATATGTAACGAGAAAGGGATTATTAGACAGCTAACGATCTCTGGAACTCCACAGCAAAATGTAGTTGCTGAAAGAAGAAATAGAACTCTTCTAGATATGGTTAGGTCTATGATGACTCAAGCTAATTTGCCTATTTCATATTGGAGAGATGCATTATTAGCTGCTACCTATATACTTAACTGAGTGTCTTCTAAGTCTATTCCATCTACACCATATGAACGTTGGACAAGCAGAAAATCAGATTTGAGTAATCTGAGACCTTGGGGGTCAGTTGTTTACGTTCATGATAAGACTTACAAATATGAAAAACTAGGACCAAGGGATAAAAAGTGTATCTTTGTAAGGTATTTTGATACTTCTAAGGGTTATATTTTTATTGGTGAGCAACAAGATGGAACCATCTCTGAAATAGAGTCAAGAGATGCTACTTTCCTCGAAACTGAGTTCCTAATAAGAGGTGAAGTTGATAAATCGATTCCTTTATTTGCAATAGAGGGGGAGGATACTGTTTCTTTATCAACAAATCAGGAATCACTGGAGAAACCTGAATCTAGTCTACCCAGTGGGAGTGATTTGCCAATGAATGAATCAGTTTCAGTTTCTTAACAATCGGACCTACGAAGGAGTAATCGCAAGATTATTCCTAGAAGAAGGTTTGACATTAAGAATGAGGCATTATTGATTCTCCCTATTAACGATGAGGAACCTCGAACGGTTGAGGGAGCATTGAGATACTCAGTTAGAGAAAAATGAAGAATTGTAATGGATGAAGAAATGAAGTCTATGAGAAAGAATCAAGTTTGGAATTTAGTCGATCATCCTCTGGGCCAAAGGGCTATTGGGAATAAGTGGATTCTCAAAATCAAGAGGAAGGTAGATGGATCGATTAATAGATACAAAGCTCGTCTGGTTGCAAAAGGATATACTCAAATGGAGGGTATTGATTTTGAAGAGATATTTTCCCTGTTGTGAAGTTTGTGTCAATATGTGTCATTTTAACTATAGTAGCACATTATGACTTGGAATTACATCAGATGGATGTAAAGACAGCTTTCCTTAATGGTAATCTTGACAAGGAAATCTATATGACACAACCAGAAGGTTACATTGCTGATGGCCAAGAGGATAAAGTATGTAGACTTAAAAAGTCAATATATGGGCTAAAGCAAGCGACGAGACAATGGAACATAAGATTCAATGAAGTCATTTTATCTTATGGTTTCGAAATGATCAATGAGGATTATTGTGTTTACCTCAGGGAGGATAAAGGAAAGATTGTCATATTATCGTTATATTTGATGATATGCTAATAGCTGGAAATAACATACAGTTTGTGATAGAAATCAAATCGTGACTTTCATCACAATTTGACATAATAGATATGGGAGAAGCTGAGTACATCTTAGGGGTAAAGATCATTAGAGATCGATCAAAAAGACTTTTGGGTTTGTCCCAAGAGACTTATATTACTAAGATGTTACAACACTTCAATATGTCAAACTGCAACATTGAACAAACTCCTGTAGCGAGAGGCACTATTCTGAGCAAAAGTATGTATCCCAAGACTCCTAATGAAATAGTCGACATGAAGAAAAAAAAATTATATGTCAGTGCCATTGGTAGTTTAATGTACACTATGTTGTGTACACATCCTGATATCAACTATGCTGTTGGCTTGGTTAGCCGTTTCCAGTCAAACCCAGGATCAAGACACTGGAAGGAAGTGAAGAGAATATTCAGATATCCCTAAGGGATGTTAGATTATTGTCTCTGCTTCCAATGATCAACGTTGAGCTTGAAGGGCTACACAGATGCAGATTGGGCAGGAGACCTTGATGACAGAAAATCCACATTGGGCTATACTTTCTTGCTGAATGGTGGCGTCATCTCATGGAACAACAAGAAACAGGCTTATGTAGCACTGTCAACAATGGAAGTCGAATATGTGGCTTGTGCAGCGACTGTACAAAAAGCTGTTTGGTTAAGAAGGTTCCTGAAGCATTTGAAGATTGCTAAGGATAGTGAGAGTCTCGTTACATTATATTGTGACAATCAAGCTACGATAGCTTTTTCCAAGGATCCCAAATATCACAATAAAGACAAGCATATAGAAATTAAGTATAATTATGTAAGGGATATTGTGGACAAAAGAAAGATAGTCCTTGAGTATATTCCTACCCGTGCTATGCTTGCAGATCCTTTTACTAAGCCATTGACTAAAGAGTCATTTCTTAGATTAAGAAGTCTTTGGGACTTCGTAAAATGTAACACATTGTAAAACAATCAAATATATGAAAGTTCCATGATTTATTCAGTGTGTGTGTGTGTGTGTATATATATATATATATATATATTGGTGTTACATTTTGGATAAAAGTCTCGATAAGTATGTTGGCAGGTTGAGATTGGTCCACTCACATGGACAATCATCTCTATTTGCTGAGTATAAATAGAGGTGAGACCATTACTTATGAGATAACTTATGTAGTTGTAGATAGAGACATACTCATAAGTTGGGGTCGTCTTAATTTTTGTATCAAGATGAGATCATTTATGTAATGATCGGAGTAAATGAACCCACCATTTACTGAATCTGCTGAAAGCCAGATTGAAATTTATAAGCTGAATTCAGGATTAGACATTAGGTATGTCTAGATCAAAATTTATACGATATTAATTTTGAGAAAAACATGCACTCTTTTTGTTAAAAGAGAAAAACATTATAGCATGTGATTTATACCTCATGCGCTATAGCGACAATAAGGGTAGTAGGAGAATGGATCTCTACTTCTCTACTATGTGAGACCCTTGAGATTATAAGTTAATCTCAGATTTACCCTATATGACTATTTAGCTGTCTGCTTGAAATTTTAATCAGTGTCGTTACCTTAGCATGTATCCTATTGGCTATGGATGATTCGGTCTATGAAGCATAACTAGGAAAGCAACTGATTAGAATGAATAGATTCAAGCTAAATAGGAAGATTAAGAGAGATTTACATCATTGACACTTATTCACTGGTCGACCAATTATATTTTTTGTTGAGTACTTAAATGTGATTGCGAATAATTGTATTGAATAGGAATATTGAACAGGCTCTTGACTTAATTATCGTCGTGAGGGATTAGAGATGTTCATATTGATGTAAATGATTTAGTTTGGGGTAAAAACAAGTGATTGATGTCTTTGATTCATGTAATAGAGCGACTAAGTAAAGTATAACAACTTTCTTAGTATTGATCGCTCAGAGAGCAGCTAAGTTAAGTGTCACAACTTTCTCAGCAATGATTGCTCGGTATGTTTGCTGTCACATGAATCATTTTTCCTAAAGTATGAATTGGATGTTCTATTAGTCTATGTGACTATATGGTCTTTGTGACTATTTGATTTTTGTAACCTAGTTATGATATGGTCTTTATGATCTGATTCTTATTTAGTCTCTGTGACTTGACTTGGACGAGTAGGAGATGTAGGAAGTTGGAAAAGTGGGGGAAGTGGGCTCCCACTTCCCACTTCCCCACTTCTCCACTTCTCCCCCTCCCCTTCCCTAGATCCTTTACTATAAAAGGGGAGGAGGTGCATCCAAGAGGAATCACCAGAGGAAATCGAGAAGAGGAACATCCAGTGAGAGGGATTTGGTTTGTGACAAGTTGAAGGACTTTCCGATTCCGTGATCGTTCTTCCGACGACAAGCACGAAGAACAACGAAGGATTTGCGAATATCACTGTAAGTGTTTACCGTTTACAATTTCGCAGATTTGTTCTTTATTATGCATTAGAATCTACAACAACCTGGTCCCTAATTTCCAGAATCAATGCATTACCCCTCAACACTTTGATTTTGAGACATTTAGTCTCTCAAAATTTTAGTGTTACACCCAACCATAACCTTTACACCTTGTCCGAGGCTCCAAAAACCCTAAACGAACTTTGATTTTTTTTCAAGGCTATTTTTTTAATTTACCGTATTTAACATTCTTGGATTAGCCACTTCAAGGAGGTGGATACCAAGTAAATCCTAGAATATTAGCATTTATTCAAGTCTTCTACCGTGATAAATCTTCATCAAGTAAAAGCGAGCAATTCACTCTCCCCTCTTCTAGCTCTCAACGCATCCTAATTTACAAGTTTTTTTAAAAAAAAGAAAATTAAGAGTTTGTATATGTTTATTTATTTAATTTAATGAATTATTTAAATTTATTCTTTTAATTGATTTATTTTATAATTTCACATAAACTTTCGAATTATTTACTTTTATGTCTAAATTTACTATATGTGTGTGTGGGTACTTTATGATTTTCAAGTCTACAGTATGTTATATTAGTGTAATGATATTCTAAATTGTTATGTTCCCAGAAGTCCATACTTGCTCAAAAATTGGATAACATCTTCCCTATATAGTGGACAATCTGAAACTTATATACATACATCTCAATACATATATAGCACAGTCATACTCGGTTGACATTCACATAATTACAACCATGAGTAATAAAGATAAACAACCACGTAGTTACATATTATGTCTAATAAATAATAGACATAATAAATAAATCTTTGTAAATTGAATGCAGCAAATTAAAAATCCCACGAAAATAAATAAATAAATATATGTCTATAGAAAAATCAAATACAATTCGTAAGGAAAACAAAACTAAAGCGACACCAACACGATAAGATTATTATAAAAGTACGAAAATGATAAAAATACTCAAGCAAGGGACTGGTAGGTGGATCCTTTCCTGGTGGTACAAAATACAGCTATCAACTACATGAAACAAAAGGAAAAGACGAGGGGTGGTGAGTCCGAGCAAACTTTGCGGGTATAAGAATAAATCAATACATGGTATATAAAAATGATACAACAAGCATATAGAATCAAAGGTATATAGTTTCTGGAATAAAGAACATAAATCAAATATATCTATACGAATAAAACATACCTAAAAATCAATATAGTATGCAGGGGTATGATCAGGAATCCCCATAATATCTCAATAAATTGATCGTACTGTCGAACAGATTCAGATCATATAATAAATACAAATAATAACCGAATATGCATGTCAATTAAATGTAACAATTATAGCTCAAACAAATGCAACAAATACACAATGCATAATATGCATATGATGCAATGACCTGCTCTGTATACACACCAACTACCACTATATTGGATAAGTCGGATAGATAAGATACAAGCGCCAAAAACCTGTGGCTATGTTGAGAAGCTATAATACCAGTGGCTATGGATGAAAAGTCATAACACCTGTAGCTATAAAATCCCAAAAATACCTGTGGGGACTCCTAATACCCGGGGAGTATTAACTGTCTACACACAACTCTAACAGAGCGCGGCATAATAGAAAATATGACCGACGATCAATCTCAACCACAAATGAGCTAGTGGTCGTCGGTGTGCAAACAATGCTATGGTACATTCCACTAATATGTACAGCTTCAATCAAATCAAAATCATGCAATCATTATGATTCACATGCGTTCAATCAATACTAAAACATGCAACTAAGCTATTAGGTAGGGTATATCTAATGCCAACCAAACCCTAGATAGTCACATGATATTTCTAAAGTACATGCATACAAACGGTATTATTTAGATCAGAAATCAAAGGTTGAGACTGTATAACTGAAATTTAGATTTTTATTCAAAGATCAAGCATGGAATAAGTATCAAGCAGGAAGAGAATGGATTTAAGGTAAATTAACGTACTCAGATAAACAAATAATCATGCATTCAAAGATAAACAGAACTATGGAAGCAAGCAAGAAGTACCCGCCTTTAATGTAAAACGAATCCAAGTCAACCTCCTCACAATCAACCATGCGAGTCTAAATCAAAGTCCTATATCAAGGACTAAGTTTAGCTATTTATAAAATTAATAAATTAGTTAAACAAGATACCAACATGATTAAGATTAATCTTAATAACAACATCTATTTAAATAAATCTAAAACAACTATAGATTCCTTCTTAACCTAATTAACAAGATTAGATCATTAGGTTAAGTGCCAAAATCCCAATGCGATTTATAGCCACCATAATTAATTAGGGTCACCCTTACTTAATCCTTACTTAATGTTTAGTTTCCAACTAATCCCAATCATGCCCAATTTAAAATTGACCCAATCTTAATTCCAAGTTATCCCTTCTCCTCATTAGTTAGGTTTAATCTTCAATTATCTTTAATCATGCCAAATCTAACTAGATTAGGAAATTTATAACTCATAGGATTAATCCAAAACCATAATGCATCACTTGGTACTCTTACTAAACCTACCCAAACAACAACATGAAGTAAGAAATCTCTTGATCATGTTGAATTTATTGCAAGCTCAAATCTGATCAGAATATTTACTGACACCAAATCCTACCACAAATAATTTCCAAAAATTATAGCTCACAGCAATTAACCATACAAAACAGGTGGAGCATGCTAATATCAAACTCAACATGTATGCTACCACTACTGACCTTGCACCCAGATTTGCATTGACCCAACAAACATTTCATCTTCAACAAATGCTCAAAAATAGAGCATCCCCAAACAAAAAGCTCATGGCATGGACATAAACAACCAAAAATTCAAACACCCAAATGGAAGGAGTCTTACCTTAACTCGTGCTGACAGGAACCCCCTAATCCAAATCAGCACAATTTAGCAGCCTTGTGGCATCCCATGTCAATTAGGGCAGATCACCACAGGTTAGCTCTCCTAGGACAAATCGCAACACCTTCACAAAGCAGTCTAAGGGAAGAGAAAGAACAAGGAAAAATCCACTACCCAAGGAGGTCCTTGTTGGATATTATGTCTTAAAAGACCAAATACAATTTTATAAGAAAAAATCGGTGTGTCATCAATTGATGAAAGTCAAAGTTTACTTCAAAAATGAAATCTACGTTTCGCGTAGATGAATCTAGACTATTAATTTGCTTAAAACTGATTACGGGTGAATGAGAAATTAATTGTTTAAAATTAGCCCAAATAGCATAGAAGGAAGTTGATGGGGAATAGTCCCACATCTGTAAATTCCAAGGGTGTTTGCTTCCTTATATGTGTTACCGTGTTAATGTAGTTAAAAAAGAAAAACACAGGTATTCTCTTCTCATAGGTGAGCAGGTGCTCGCACCTGCGAGCCCGCCACCAGCTACATGCCACGTGTGCACGCGCACAATGTGCATTTTGTTGGCGCACTTTACACTTCGTACGTACGCATTGAGGAGCTTAAATTTATGCTTCAGGTGACGTCGCAATCGGGTGACGTGTTATGTGATGTGGCAATGCCTATGTGACATTTGGCTAGGCAGAAAGAGATGACTGGACTGCTGATTGGGCGAATGAATAGCAACCGTTGGATCAAAGAGGAGTGCTGGATCGCAAGTGACGCAATCTGAAGCGTTGATCGAGAAGAGTCGCGATATGACCGTTGGTGATAAGACTTGATCCGAAGTGTCAGATCGAATCTAGCGGTTGAGATTAAAGGGGGATCTGAAGGGTTACAACCATCCAGATCTGGCAACTGAGATCAAGGGGCTATCTGAAGGGTTACAAACCTCCAGATCGAACAACCCAAATAAATCTTAAATCAAATATCACAGCCACTCACCAAAGGATACCTCACCTCTTCTTTTGTGTAAATAGATTCCCTTGGATGCTGGAATCATTCATTCAATCATCCAGAGTTCAAAAGACATACATTTCATTTTCTGCATCCAGAGTCTAAAACGCCTACGACAAGGTTCGCTTGTCTCGAAATTTGAAGTGCTACTATTTTGAGACATCGTCGTTGTATTTTGGGAAATGAATTGATGCTATCCGTGAGTACCTGTAGTGGAGCAATATCGTTTGCATCCTCCTTGACAACAACCCAATCGACTCATAATCGTAAAACGATATTATGCAAACTGATATGACCTTGATTAACGATGTTCTGACTGTCATTCGACATGGAGAGAAGCCAGAGAAGTTCAACGGATCCGACTTCAAATGATGGCAGCAGAAGATGTTGTTCTATCTAATAATGCTAAACGTCATATGGTTTTTGCAGGAAGACCACCAACCACTACGGAAGGTGATTTCAATAGCAAGGTTGCATGCGATGTGTGGTCGCAACGAGATTTCCTATGCCGCAACTACATTCTTAACGCATTGGACCACACATTATATAATATGTATAGTCCGATGGAGACGACAAAATCTCTATGGGAATCACTAGAAAAGAAATACAAAATCGAAAATGTCGGATTGAAGAAATTCATCATTAGTCGATTTCTGGATTTCAAGATGGTGGATTCCAAGAGCATGACATCTCAAGCCCAAGACATGTAACTGATACTGCATGATCTGGATGTCGAAGGCATAAAGCTGAATGAGTCATTCAAAGACCTGATATTGAGGCTACGAATAGAGGAGAATAATTGAAAGCTATTTGACTCCAGAAGAACAAAGTGGGCTGTCGACGAGATGTCCAACCTGGTTGAGTTGAACGCCAAGAAACTGAAGCAATCCAAAAAGAAAGCTCAAGACAAAAAATTCAAGAGCTCGTACTACAATTGCGAAAAGCTAGGACACATGTCCAAAGATTGTAGACACCCAAAGAATCCAACCAAGAGTCAGAAGGATGCTGTGAACAATATCGCAACTTTTGATGACATCCTTCCCGATCTTTCAGAACTGGATCTCACTGCGGTTGTATTTGAAGCCAATATGGTGGTGGACAACCTAAAGCAATGGTGGATCGATATTGGAGGAACACGTCACATCTGTTCTGATAAGACGATGTTCTCCAAGTATACTCTGAAAAGTGGAAGAAAACTCAATATGGACAATTCTACTACATCGCAGATTGTCGGACTCGGGAAAATTGTTCTGAAGAAGATGTATGGGAAGGAGTTAACACTCATCGATGTGCTCCACGTTCCAGACATCAGGAAGAACCTAGTTTCTGGATCAGCACTTGTTAAGGCCGACTTTAGTCTAGTATTCCAATCAAACAACTTTGTACTTATGAAGTATGGTGTCTTCGTAGGTAAGGGGTACTTAGAACAGATTATGTTTAAAATGGTTGTAATGACTGTACACCGTGAATTTGATGGTAATAAAATAAAAGCTTCCAGCTACGTTGTTGAGTGTTTTAATTTATGACATGATCAACTTGGACATGTCAATAATAATACTCTAAAATGTCTCATCAAATTAAATTTATTATCAAACATCAATGTTTACGAAATGCACAAATATAAAGTGTGCGTGGAAGAAAAGATGACGAGACTACCTTTTTATTCGGTCAAAAAGTGAACGACTCCTCTAGAATTGATACATAGTGATCTATGTGACTTAAAATTCGTGCAAACTAAAGGAGGTAAAAAGTATTTTATTACTTTTATCGATGACTATACGAGATTCTGTTATGTCTTTCTTTTAAGAAGTAAAGATGAAGCATTGGAGACCTTCAGAACCTATAAAATAAAAGTTAAAAATCAACTTGATAAACGAATTAAAATAATTTATAGCGATAGAGATGGAGAATATGGTACACCGTTTAATGAGTTTTGTTGAGAATATGACATTATCCATCAGACAATGGCACCATACTCACCTCAATCAAATGGTGTTGCTGAACGTAAAAATTGAACACTAAAGGAAATGATGAATGCCTCATTGATAAATTCAGGCTTACCGCAAAATTGGGGGGGGGGGGAGCTATATTATCAGCAAATCACATTCTCAATAAAATGTCTCACAAGAAAAATGATAAAACACTATACGAACTATGGAAAGGTCGTGAGTCATCGTACAAATACTTGAAAGTGTGGGGGTGTTTGGCAAAGGTCAAAGTACCCAATCCAAAGCATGTAAAGATCAGACCTAAAATGTTCGATGTGATATTTGTCGGATATGCCCATAATAGTAGTGCATATGATTTCATAGCTCATAAGTCAAATATTCCTGATATTCATGTGGGAACAACCATAGAATCTCATAATATAATATTCATTGAAAACGTATTCCCAAATAAGAAGGGAAATGTTCAAAGTATTTGCAACGGAAGTTCTAACTAAAAAGATGTTTCGAACTTAGTAGTCATAAAAGGACTATTGACGATCAAAGCGCAAAGCCACATCAGAGCAAACGGGCTAGATTTGAGAAATCGTTCGGACTAGACTTCATGACTTTTATGTCGGAAATGGACCGAAGAACATTAAGCGAAACTCTCTCTAGTCCCGACACCCCATTATGGAAAAAGGTTGTCAATAATGAAATCGAGTCCATCATGAATAATCATGCTTGAGAATTAGTGGACCTTTCTTCTTGTACTAAACCATTAGGTTGTAAGTGGATACTAAAACATAAGTATAAAGCTAATGGATCGATTGACAAATATAAGGCCAGATTTGTAGCTAAAGTTTTCAGGCAAAAGGAAGGTCTTGACTACTACGATACCTACTCACCTGTGACAAGGACTACGCCCATACAAGTGTTGATAGCTATCGCATCACTGTATGACTTTGACATATATCAAATAGATATTAAGACTGCGTTCTTAAATAGTGAGTTGTAAGAAAAAATCTATATGGAGCAACCCGAGGAGTTCGTTTCTCCAAGAAAAGAGAAAAAGGTGTGTTAACTTGTTAAGTCGTTATATGGACTTAAACAAGTGCCTAAACAATGACACGAAAAATTTGACAAAATAATACTGTCAAATGAATTTAAAATAAATGAATGTGACAAATGTATTTATGTCAAAATCACACCTAAAGGTTATGTAATTGTCTATCTATGCGTAGACGAAATGCTTATAATGGGCAGTAATTGTTGATGCAATCGACCCTGAAATGATTGGAAGATCATGGTGTTGATGTGTGTGGTTGAATATGTTTAAAGTTAGAGTGTTATATTGTATTTGATATGTGTGATTGAGTTTGCAGGACTTGGAGAATCACACATGGTGGACTTATCCGAGGGACGAGAGCCGAGGGAGGAGAGCTCCAAGGGCAAGCCGGGAAGTGGACTTCAAGGGCACACGTGAAGGGTGGCATGGAGGCAAGCCAAGGGAAGGCTTGCGTGCGCATCCGAGGGACGATAGCCAGAGGAAGAGGACTTCAAGGGGAAAGCCAAGGGAGCAGACCTGAAGGCACACGCGAAGGAGAAGGACCGGAATGGCTGGAGCTGAGCTGTGAGGCAAGGCAGTCGACTGGCCCTGTGGCAGTCGACTGCCAAAACTCATAGAAAGTTTACGGCCTCGGACCAGTCGACTGGCATTTGGGCAGTTGACTGGTATACCCCGAAAACTAGCCGTTGGCTAGCAATTAATACTAGGCCAGTCGACTGCCCCAGGGGCAATCGACTGGTGCGGGCTGGACAGATTGCGAATCTGTCCTGTTCACCTATAAAAGGAGCACTTTTTGCACGTGCACGGTACGGTTCCGTACAGTGTCGAAGTGCTGCTTGTGTGTAGAGTGATTCTTGCTTCCTCTCTCGTATTTCTGCATCTGTAAAGAGGAAGATCTTGCTGTAAAGGTTTCTCCACCTCAAGGAGACTTTTCGATAGTGAAAAGTGGTGCTCGCGATGTGGATTCTTGGACTAGTCACCCATCTGGGTGGATACCAAGTAAACGATAAGTGTTAGCATTGTTTTGAATTTCTTTTGCATATTATTTCCGTTGCGCTAACAATTCTGTAGAGATCCGAAAAAGTGCATTCACTCCCCTCTACACGCCATAAACGATCCTTCAGTTGGTATCAGAGTCGGTGTGTTTCGGAAGATCTAACAGTTAACCGGAGCAATTGTAATAGTGTTTCAAGAGGGATACTCCACCGCACGACCACCCTTCTTCGACGGGAACGACTTCGCCTATTGGAAAGGTAGGATGCAATACTACCTAATGAATGATATTGAAAATTGGATAAGTGTTGCATATGGCTTCGAGGCGCCCGTCGATGAAAGAGGAGACCCAACACCAATGAGATCATGGTCAAAGGAGGTGATGAAGAGGGCGCAATCTAATGCCAAGGCCACCACCACACTGCAATGCGGGCTCTCGAAGGAGCAACTGAACAAGGTGGGGCCGTTCAAGAGCGCCAAGGAACTATGGGACAAGTTGGTTGAACTAAACGAGGGGTCAAACGAGTCCAGAAGAGCCAAGAAGGACTTGCTAGTGGCCCAACTACAATCCCTCTCCATGAAGAGCAACGAAACCGTCAGCCAGCTACATGGAAGGGTAAAGGAAGTGATAAACGAGCTCTATGTGATTGGAGAGAAGATAGAGAACCGGGACATCGTCAGGTATGTTTTACAAGCCTTCCCGAGAACCACCTTGTGGGCATCCATGGTTGATGCATACAAGGTATCGAGGGATTTGTCAATTGTTAAATTAGACGATCTTTTCTGTGAATTTGAGCTACACGAGCAAGCTAATGTCTTGGCAAAAGAGAAAGGTATTGCTTTTGTTGCAGAAAAGGAGAAGAAGAAGAGGAAGGAGAAGAAGAAGGTGGTTTACTCATCCTCATCAGACTCAGAAGAATCTAGCACCTCCTTGGATAGCGATCAAGAGGCGTTCATGGTAAGAAAGTTTCGTAGAGCATTTAAAAGTTTGTCTAACAAATCCTATGCTAGGAAAGGGGCCAAAGGTAAGGGTAAGGCCAAGGACATAATCTGCTACAACTGCCATCAAGAGGGACACATGAAGAATGAGTGCCCTCAATTGAAGAAAAGGGATGACAAGAAGGAAGAGAAGAAGAAGAGTGACAAGAAGAAATCAAAGGGAAAAGAGAAGGGTGCCACAAACCTTAAGGCAACTTGGGATGATTCCTCATCCTCAGAGGAAGAAGAAGAGTAAGTCTCCCACTTTGCTCTTATGGCACAAGATCACTCAGACTCATCAGATGATGAACGAAGCTCAAGTAGTGAAGATGTGTAGCGACCCGCCTTCTCTGCCTTAGACGGATCGTTACTTTTGTCTACTTCTCGACTCTAATGCACGACTAAAAATGCGGAAATCTTTTTTTTTTCTTTTTAATCTATCTAAGAATGATATTCTAACTCAAATAGTCATGCATAATACCATGTCACACTTTCTTTCTCAAAAACTCGTAAGAGAATACTTATTGAAACTTGCCTCGCCCAACTCAGCTTACGGGTATCAGTCGACTGATACTGTACCAGTCGACTGATAAGTCTGAAACCTATTTTTCAGATTCGAAGCCTTGTTTCAAAACTCCACCAAACCTATACTTTCGAGCCATATAAAATCATGACACCATTTCTATACTCTATACCAGTTTTCTAAACAATTTAGCCAATCAAAACGAATCCATAAACTTGAAATTAGGACTTTTGCGGAATTTAGCAAGTTATGAAAAATCTACATAGACTTTAAGCTAGAGTTTGCACCAAACTTAACTTCTAACCATTGAAACTCATCACACAAAATTCTGAAACATCCCTAAGGCATTATCAAATGAGAAAGCAACTTTTCTAAACATACTTAAGCAATAAAAACTTGATTCAAAGGGAAATTGATACTATCTTGGCACATACATCTATATCTCTAACAAAGTATCAATATTTCAAACCACCCACACTTCTACTCATCCAATGCAATCATAAGGATATGTATGCTAAATGAAATGACATGGAATCTTTACTCTAAGAAATTGAGCATGTAAAACTATCCAAAGCTTAAATGTTCGCTAAACTCCATAAAGCAAGAACTTGAAATTTGAATAAACTAAAACATTGTAATTCAAATAACTAAATTGTCTCGTCTCAAGGATCTCTCCAAAATCAGCCACCACACACACTTTACTCAGCACCGCCTCGTCGCCTTCCTTCAGAATTGCTTGCCTTTACCTTTATCTGCAGTAAGAGGAAATGCAACTAGTAAGCAAAAAGCTTAGTAAGTACTATCTAGCTCACAAAATCTCGAAATGTGCCAACATGCTTTTTGAACAATATGAAAATCATATGAGGTACTTATATGCTTGAAAGAAGACTAAGAACATGTATAACTCAAAACATGCATACTCAAGCATTAATAAATCTCAATTTACTTTTCTTGGCTCAACTTGAAACCTTAGCTATTCTTTAACTTTTTGGAAAACTCTTTAAACCTTAGAAACTTTGCTAAAGCATATACTTGAAAATAATAATCACTTGGATCCACTGAAGACGTAAGTACCATCTCATGCGCGTTCCCTAAAAGGTTGGGGTAGCGAGCCACCAATCCTAATAGAGCAGACCTTGGTCTACCAGGGCCAAGACCTTGGAATTGGACACCTGGATTTCTTTAACGACGCCCTTGGACGCCGGGTACTGGCCTTAGAAAATAAAATAGCTTTTCTTTCTTTTCTTTCTTATCTGTAAATGCCTTGGCATTTTCTCGAGCACCTTGCGTGCTAAAATCCCTAAGTCTTGACTTTTGGGGATTTCTTAAGGCCTTGGCCTTTTCTTTTCTTATCTTTATCTTCTCTTTTCTTTTCTCATAACTTTCTTAGCCCCTAATCTCACATAGGGTGCTTTATCAAACTTATACAAGCATATAATGAACTAAGATCACATGCAAAAAAACTCAAACAAAAAGGAAATATCTCTTCTAAATACTTTTAAGGGAAATTCTTGCGGAAAAACCGCCTCTTACTGCAGGTGAGCAGTACTTACATTGATATCTTGGACTTACAACCAAGATTGACGTCTAGAGCTCGGGAGAAACTTGAGATCTCGGAGAATTCTTCGCGCCTACGCGTTCTCCTCGTCGAGACGGATGCAACGCTCCGCTCTCTTTGATCCCTCCTTGGCCGGCGCCCCTTGGAAGAGAGGAGAAAGGCTTGGGCGTGCGTGCGTGAGAGGGAGAGGGCTGCGTCGCGCGGCTAGGGTGAGGAAGAGAAACCCAAAATTCTAATTTCCTCTCTTAACTTATCTATTTATACTATCTTTATGGAAAAGACGTAACTACTCTATAAATATATTTCTCTCCATCCTTTGCTGTGCTTGATACCCTAGCCCAGCCGGTCGCGCTCGCTTCTGGTTTCGTGGTGGTCGCGGGTTCGAACCCCCGGCTGCCCTTAAACGTTTTTTCTTTTTTTATATACTAAACGGACTCGGAAAATTCCATAAAAATATTTTAAAAATTCCTAAAAATATCTAGAATATTTCTAAACCATTTTTAAATAATTCTAAGGACTTTAAGAACTAAAAATGGGAATTTTGGGGCGTTACAAGATGAGAGCTCCTCCACTTCATCATCAGAATCAGAAGCTTCGGTAAGTGAGGTATACCACTTACCCTCCTCTACTTTAGTGAAAATAATTTCTAGCACGAACATGGACTTAGCCAAGGCTAGAAGTAAAGTTAAGGATCTAAAAGAACAAATTGTCATGCTTAGAGTAGAAGCTACTAAACTTAAAGATTTGCATGCTAGTTCTACCTCTTCACATGCTTCACACCTTGAAAATGAAAATAGGGAATTAAGGAAACAGGTAGATGACCTCACAAAGGCCCTTAGNCTTGAGTGAGCGAGAGAAGTCTCTGCGTCCTCCTTCACGCTCGTTGCTCTCTCTCTGCGGGCGTTCTCCAGCTTGAAGGCTCTTCCTTCACGCGCGTTCTCTCTGTCGAAGTCTTCAAACGAGTATCAATGGCACCAAAGTAAGTGTTTGGCTTCATTTCCCGTTTCCAAGAGATCATGAAATATATATTTGTGAAGCTAATCGTATTTTTGTTCTTGTTCTTGCTGTGATCTCTCGTTCCGTGTGTCTGTGCCGTGACCTATTTCTTCCGTGACCCTCTTCCTCATCTTATGACCAAAAATTTCTTATCTCTTTTGATTGGGTCTCATCTATGATCAACTCTTGTATGATTCAATCTCTTGTCATGATCAATTCAAATCCTATTAGAAAGTCATCTAAGGGAAAGGAGGTAGCGGGAGGGTAGTTCAAGAGGGAAGACTTCCTCATCATCTACACCTCCTCTAAGGCTCCATCACCCCCGCATCCTAGATTTCCGAACATTCTCTATGCTCTAGACTTTCATTGGCACAACTTCGAACTAATACCATGTCGATCAGTGGACCGAACCTTCGTTTATGAACATTGCCCTACCATAAAAGGGATCATTGAGTACTATGGGCTTCAAAACATCCTTTTCTTAGAAAGGCCGATCAATGTTGACTTGATCTCTGAATTCTACAACAATCTGGCCAGTGGGGAGGGCACGGGATGGCAGACTCGTGTCACCGGTGTCGATTTTGACTTTACCCTATCATCCTTCACTAGGTTTTTGGGTTGTCGCCACTCTAAGAATAACTTCTCACTTTATCCATTTCATCCTTTCCTCTTCCTGCTCCTTTTACTGGAATCACTCCGGACTCCATATATGAACATTTTCTAGGCCACCCCAGGCCACGGGGTTTTGGTGCGGATATCTCCCATCGATTATATTCTGTTTCAAATTATCGCAAATTGTCTTCTTCCAACTACGTCCAAGCATCTTGATGCGATCCTTACATCTCACTGCCTGATGCTTTACGGGATGCATCTGCAGTTCGATTTTGACGTAACATCGTCCATTTATTCCTCCATCATTGTTCATGGTCTGCGGTCTGGTCAGACGATCTACATGCCTTTTGGACATATCATCACTGCCTGGCTGGAGTCAGTTGGCATCGACGTCTCACAGGGCCGACTCGTGCCGATGGATCGACAAGATTGTCGCCTGGATCGTCGTATGCTTGTTCAGTCCGGCATTGCTCTCGGGACCGAGGGGCTACAGTGGATGGATCACAACCAAGCGAGGGCGCTGCCGCTAGCGGGTCATGCCAAAAGTGCACCAGTTATTGCTGCTGCTGCCGATGCTACGATGGACGATCTTATGCGCGATGATGACCCTCCTACTGACATTTGACTTCGGATAGTTGTTGTTTTATCATGATCTGTGTTGTATGACTTTTTGGGCTATATGCCCTTTTGACTTTGTTGTTGTGACTCTGAGTCACACATATTTTGCTACTTGCTTGGATGTTTTCATGCTTTGACCCATATATTTTATCTGCCATGCTTACTCTGCTATTGTTGGTGCCATGCTGATTGTATATCTATTATCTGCATGATTATTCGATTGCCATGTTCATGCTTACATTGCCATGTCTAGTTGATTCTTATGGATATTATGGCCTGCTTTGAGAGTCTATATTTCACATTCATATGATACATGTGACTGCTATGTCTTACCTTAATCTTTTCACATGTGTTCATATGATCATTCCACAAATTATCACATTTTTGAGTTGGGACCCTCTAGGTTTGAGGGGGAGTTTATCTTAACAATCCCTCTTACCCCTTTTCGGTGTTCGACAAAGGGGGAGAGAGTGTGATTGGTTAAGTTTAGAATGACCATGTTGTAGGGGGAGGATCTGGATTCCCCTATGATTCATAATGTTGAAAAATTGATTGAGAATCCCTAAACTTAAAATCGGGTTGTCAAACAACAAAAAGGGGGAGATTGTTGATGCAGTCTGGCCCTGATTGCTGTTTTGGTGTTGACAACGATTTTAGTTTAAGAGAATGATTATGATATGGAAAATCCTAATCTGGGAGGTTAGGTGGATTATGATTAAGTCCTGATCGAGGATTAGGCATGATATGGAAAACCCTAACCTGGGAGGTTAGGTGTGATGATTGTGATGATTGTGATGATTATGATTAAGTCCTAATCGAGGATTAGGCATGATGTTGGAAAATCCTAACCTGGGAGGTTAGGTGTGGAAAATCCTAGCTTGGAGGGCTAGGTGTTGAAAATCCTAACCTGGGAGGTTAGGTGTTGGAAAAGTCCTAATTCGGAAGGGTTGGGTGAAAAGTCCTAGCTTGGAGGGCTAGGTGAAAAGTCCTAACTTGGAGGGTTAGGTGCAAATTCCCATCCTGGAGAATTAGGTGAAAAAGTCCTGGCTTGGAGGGTCAGGTGCCTAGCTTGGAGGGCTAGGTTGGATGATGTTCTAACTCGGAAGAGTTGGGTGAAAAGTCCTAGCTTGGAGGGCTAGGTGAAAAGTCCTAGCTTGGAGGGCTAGGTGAAAAGTCCTAACTTGGAGGTTAGGTGCAAATTCCCAACTTGGAGAGTTAGATGGAAAAATCCTTAGCTTGGAGGGCTAAGGTGGATGAATCCCTAGCTTGGAGGGCTGGGTAGAGTCACTGGATCGGTCTGGTGACCGATCAGGGACTGTTGGCACGCTGCTCCTTAGTGGATCGGTCTGGTGACCGATCCAGCTATGTCTGATCGGACTGGTGACCGATCAGGGAGCGCACAGTGAGATTGGGAATCTACTGTGTGGCTCCTGATCGATCCGGAGACCGATCAGGGAGCAGGCTGCTTCCTTGCTGTCTTGCTCCTGATCGGTCTGGCGACCGATCAGGGAGCAAACAGTGAGTGAGTTCCCTTGCTGATCAGAGCCTTGGATCGGTCCGGTGACCGATCAGGAACCTTGGGTTTGATTAAAAAGTAACTGTTCATCTGCTTTGATCGGTCTGAGTGACCGATCAGGATCCAATCTGATCAGTCTGGTGACCGATCAGGATCAACCCTGATCGGTCTGGTGACCGATCAGGCGTGTATTGCTACGAGAGCTGGGAATCCCAGCAGAGCAGTGGATCGGTCTGGTGATCGATCCACGCACCCTGGATCGGTCCGGTGACCGATCACTTTAATTCAAATTTCACTGTCAGACGTCGTCAGAGCGTCTGATCGTATCCGATTTGCTGATGTATGTGATATGCTTTGTGATCTTCTGCTCTAATGCTCTGATTGAGTTTCAGGTGACAGGGGAGGATTCAAACACTCCAGGAGAAGTCAGAGAGTGCTTTCCTTGGAGCAGGTTTGTCCCTTTTCCCATCTCAGGTTGCAACGGCGAGCTGCGGACTGGAGCTAAGACTGGAGCTCGACTGAGGAGCTCAGTGAGTCCAGAGATAGCTCAGTAGAGGCTGGCGTTGGCAGAGGAGTAACTGGGAGCTACAGAGATGGTGTCACCCGTCGCTTGGCGGAGAAACAAAAAGAACGCGAGAGTTGAGTTCATAAGAGATCAGATTCAGTTTTTGAAAACCTGTGTGTTCTTGCGTTCTGCTGCGAGAAGCTTGCTGTTCTTGAGTTCTTCATCCATTCTAAGCAAGCTATTGAGAAGCATACATCATACTTGAGCGCTTGAAGGAGAAAACAAGAAGCTTGGAGTCCGACAGTGGAAGACACGAAGCAGACGGGGTCTGCGTGAGATCGCCACTGGGTGGAGCTCGGGAAGCTTGCTGTGTTTAATCCTTGCTAAGTGTTTGAGTAAGATCTTTCTTGTTGTTGTTTCATTGTACTCATTATATATCATTGTTTGAAACACACTGTGGAGAGGTTTCTCCACCGAGAAGGAGGTTGCTTCATATCCGGTGTTAACCGGGGCTTGATCTGCCGACGATCAAGGGATCGCCCACCTCAAGGGCACGCCAAGGAGTAGGGGCAAGTTATCCCCGAACCTTGTAAACCTTCCTTGTTAGCGATCTTGCTAGTTGTGTGTGCTTTGCAATCATTTGTTTTCTGCATACTCTGTTTTTCCATTCTTTCCGCTGTGCTACTGATATTTGAGTTGCAGAAATCGTGATTAGTTTTCAAGGGGCGAGCGATTGTCTATATTCACCCCCCCCCTCTATAGCCATCTCGTTCCCAACAAATGTATCCTAATGTACTTTGCCCATTTTTATGGTCCTTCTAGTGAAATCAGAGCTGTGGTGGAGTAGGGAGCAAACCATGACTCTTTGATGGTTGAATTTAGTGTGCCAGCGTCTTCTGATTGATCTGGAGACCGATCAGCCTTTGCCTGTTCGGACTGAAGATTGATCAGGCTTCCCTTCTGCTCGGACTGGACAGCTACTGATCGGTCAAGGGACCGATCAGGAACCTCCCTGATCGGACTGGTGACCGATCAGGGACTAATCAGTAGCTGAAAACTGAGCTATCTGAACTGATTTCTACCGAGACTTTTCTTCTCTTCAATCAATACTACATTTGAAATCAAACTAACTCCTTGTTCTCATCTTCACATTCAGAAAACTCGTCCAACACTTGACTTCCACTTGATGTTTTTCATTCCTTTTTCTTTTCTTTTCTTTTGTTTTTTTTCTTCCAGCTGCTCTGTTTTTTTTTCTATTTTTGTCTGCAACTGAGTCTCTTTTGTTTTTCCTGATTCTGAGATGTTCAACATGTTATAACAGCAATATGAAATGTTTAAACTTCCAAAACTTTTCAACTTGATAATATGGAATGTGATCATCCTTTGTTCACTACTTGGAATGTGTCTTCAATATTCGAGTCAATAAAACTTTTCAGCTTTTCCAACTTGATAACTTCCTTATTCTTATTGTTTGTTGCCACTATCAATTCTTATAAACCACTTGGCACGCATCTACACTTCTTGATACATCAATTGATCTCTACTACGACTCATTTCTTGCAATTGGTATATGATTTTGAACTTGAGAATTGATGACAAGCCTTAGAAAGAATGATTTTGAACTTGGAATGCATGGATTGCTTGATACACCCATGATATGGCATTCGGCAGCCTCTACATTGTCATTGCTCTTCTTCTTTTTTTTTCTACATCACATAGAATTAGAGAACTCAAGGCTTCATTTGGAATTTAGACTTGGCACATTTTCTTGTGGATTACCAATGCTTGATCGTCCTCAATACTTGATAGAATGCTTGCATCCTTGGCAACGGCGCCAAAAATTTGATGGTTCTCAATTACTAGTGTCACGTATGAGTGTAACGCCCGCCCTTATATCTACTCTCGGGGCGGGGTTACGTACAACTCAATCATATAGTAATATATTTTTTTCTATTTCTATCTTCCAGCATGACATTAAAACAACAATGCAAGGACTTAAGGAAACTAGGTACTAAGCATGCTTGCAAAAATTATCAAGTGTCATTCTATAACATAATAACATCACTAGTAATGTAACTCATAACATAATCAAGTTTAAGAGACCTCCAAGGTAAACACTATCATGTCATGTCAATCCTAATCACTAATACTTATTGTCAAGGAGCATAACATAAGCATAAATATGTAGATATAGAAATCTTTCTTCCCGAGCCACCACCCCACACATCTTCAGCCTCCTGCCTCTTCCTTCCATTTAAGTGTTATCTGCAGCATAAGACAACACATAAACTAGTAAGCAAAATGCTTAGTAAGGATCCTGTCCTACTCGCAAAATCCGTGCGAAAGAATATAACATGTACACATAATCAATCATAAGTATAAGTTCATCAAAGCGTATTAAACATCTAAGTTTCTAAGCATGCAGTATCAAGTACCATAAGCATACTCTTCACATATAACAAATGCTTTCAATGAATGTTTTCAAAACAATTCCATAATGGTATTACTTAAAAATACATCCATATCATATTGGGCCCTGTTGTGTACCAACTATCGCGCGGAAACTATTGCGCGTTCCCTAATGAATTGGGGTAGCGAGCCACCAATTCATTAGAGCAGGACCCTTCCGTCCTACCGAAGCCACGTTAACATGCACCCCGGATTTATTTCACGACCCCCTTCCGAGTCGGGTACACAACTTAAAAAGTAAAATACTTATCATGCTTTTACATATATGCTAAGGAATACTCCATATTCACTCTTATGGGACACACCACTCTTCAAGGGTGCTCATGATCCCGTAGGGACACACCACACAACATAAGGGGTGCTCTTGATCCCATACTTATTTGAGTATCCCTTCAAGCATTTTAACATATCACATGTAATTTCATAAAGGTGCCCCCCAGGGGCTATAAGGCATGCTCATATATACATCACATTTCATGCATGTCCATACATACATCATAGTTCACACATGTTCATATATACATCATATTTCATACTTGTTCGTACATGCATCATATTTCATACATGTTCATACGTACATACTATTCCATACATGCTCATACATATTACTTTGCTAACATAATCATGTCCCGTAGGGTAGTTTAGCCTTCACATATTATTCATGCAACTTATTAACATAAAGCACATCATGAGATAATTATACAACCCTAAACCTTAGTCCTTCTAGGGTTGGCCGAAACTTAAGTATAGGGAAAATTAAGGTTTGAACTAATTATTCTCACATACATTCATACAAACACCTTGTATACACTATCCTATAATACATTAAACATGGATATATTTTAGGATAATTCAACCCTCACTAACCCCTTTTTCTAGGCCTTGGCCGAAACCCATCCAAGTTCTAAACCCTAGGTTTTGTTTACAACATATTGAAGGATACACATACACATATACTCTAAGTGTTAAGGGGTTTACTTATGTGACAAAAAGTAACCAAAAGCCTTCCCCAAGGGGGGGGGGGGGGGGTGGCCGAAACTCCTTCAAGCACAAAGCCCTATGTTTTGTTCACCACATTTTGCATAAACCACATATACATATATCCTAAGTTCCAAGGGTCTAATCATGTAACAAAAGAACCCAAGGCCTTCCTCTAAGGGTGGCCGAAACTTACAAGGAGTGTAACCCCTAGTTTTTCTTTCTTTTGTTCATACCATCATGAAGAAATTCAATATACATATATACTCTAAGTCTCAAAGGTCTTCTCATGTATCAAGGAAGAACCCAAGCCTTCCCCTAAGGGGGGTGGCCGAAACATGCTTAGGGGAAAGAGTCCCCATTTTTGAAACAATCCAAAAGAATAATCACACCACAACTATTACACTGCAGGCGAGGGGATACTTACATCCTTTCGCTTGATTTCTACTTCTCTAAGATCTTAAGGTGCCCTTGGTTGAAGGAAGGTGAGTATTTCCCTTATTTGCCTTCTCTTAGCAATCTTGGCCCTAGTAGAAGGCAAGAACCTTAAAGGGTTCTTCTTCCTTCCAATTCCCTAGGGTTAAAACCCTAGGGTTTACTTTTCGAAAATGGAGAGGGAGAAGAAGAGAATTTCGGTGATGAGGGGAGGAAGAAGAAGAGAAAGAGGAAGTTATTCCAACTTCCCTTATTTATACTTTTCTCATGAAAAGACATGTCTCTTCACCTCCCTAGCTTTTAACAAACATGTTTCTTATTCCATCTACAAGAAACATTGCTTGGTTCATTGGTTATGACATGGTGAGTGCAACTAGGAGGTTCAAGGTTCAATCCTTGCTTCCTCCTTTTTATCACATTTTGTACTAATCCATATCAAAGCCCATTAAGCCAAGCCCATCATGAAATTTCATAATATTAATTATATTCCATGATTTCACAATATTTTCATAATATTAATTATATTCCATGAATTCATAATATTTCATGATACTATTTCATGAATTCCATAATATTTCATATTTATGAATTCATATATTTCATAATATTCTATGATAATATATCATGAATTTCATAATATTTCATATTTATGAATTCATAATATTTCATAATGTTTCATGATACTATTTCATAAATTCCATAATATCTCATATTTATGAATTCATAATATTTCATGATAATATTTCATATGGGAAATTTTTGGGGCGTTACAATGAGCCTCAAATTTAGATATTTATAAACTGAAAACCCTTGGCTAGCAAGATAAAATGTAGTAGAGGGGCCTCAAGTCGTATTTTTCCAAGGACTAGTTGAATGGATGTTTAACTCGAGCTTGAAAGTTATTTGTCGTTTGATGTTTGGGTTTTCTAGATAAAATGGGGGATTTTAGTGACAAGGGAATGACAATGTGAAATAAAATGAACTTAACTAAAGCATGGTATGAATAGACAATTGCAAGAACTATGCATAACCTAATTAACAATTGAGCAACTAAATTTAAAAGCAATGGACTCAAATTTAAAAACTAAACTTCAATGCAGGAAATAAATTGCAGAGAATTAATTGCAGGAAACGAATAGCAAGGAATTAGAACTAAGCAAGACAATGCTTAAAAACTTGGCTTGAAATGTAGTTGGAACAACTAAGCAATGTGAAGAAAATAAATGCTTGGAACAAAAATTATCCTAGATTAAAGCATCAAATCAGTTCATCACAAGACTTCCCTTTGCCGTCACACAAAGGTTGAGCAAGAAACCCTCTTGGCTCAAGAATCAGCGAAGGAATACTCTCTAGATCAATCTACTGCGAATTGGCTCTCCTGATCGGTCAACCGACCGATCAGGACCTCTTCTGATCGGTCACGGGACCGATCAGAGTCATCTCTGTCCGATCAAGTGGTCCGATCAGTGACTGGATTCTGCCTCCGATCTCATCCTCCTCGAGTGGCTAGCTTGTGATCGATCTCAAAAGCTCTTAAAGCCCTTTAGAGAACCCCTCTGTGTTGCTTTGACAGCTCAGGACGATGGAAATCAGCCATCAATAAGGCTCGATCGGCAAAAGTAGGAGCTCCGGCGAAACCCTCTCCTAAGCTTCCAGAACCCAATTTCGATTAGCAAACTAATAAGAAATCATACCTCGATGATTCGAAATCTTGAGGAGAAACAGATCTGATGTGTTGGTCGCGCGATCTCAAGAAAACCAATAAAGAACATACGAAGAACTGGAAAAGGAAACTACGATCTGCGCTACTCTGCTCCTACGCGACGACTACGAGCCCAGCGAAGGGAATTCCCAATTAAACTAAATTCTTTTGAAATTCAACGGCTGAGATCGTTCTGGCTTCATCCAACGGTCGGATATTCTCCGATCTGAACCGAACTCTCCAGATCTTGATCAATAGTCCTGATCTACCTATCCTTAGCTCAGATCAACCAGATCTATGGCGGATGGTCCAGATCTTCCCTTCTCTTGCTTGGATGGTTGAAACTCTTTTAAGCTTGATCCAATGGTCAGATGTGCTCTGATTGGGTTCAAACTTTCAGATCTTGATCTGGGGTCATGTTTATCCTTATCCTGAACTCTGATTGATCAGAAACTAACGGATGGCTCAGATCTGACCGTCCTTTAATCGGATGGCTCATATTAATCCAAGGCTTGATCGTCTTGATCCGGATCCAAATCTGGCTCAAGTTTGGTCCAATCTGATCTAGGTCCATGGTCAGTTGAAACCTACAAAATGATTTTCAAATTTTAGTGCCAAAATACCTCCATTATAGAAAGATTTGAATCAAAAGCCAAAATAGAGATAATTCATGAAACCTAATATAAATGCAAACTTAAGCATATAAAAGTGGATCAAAACATGGATTTGAGAGCCTAAATTTATCAACAAAATGGAAATTATCAGGGCCTCGGCCCTAAAGTCACCCGCATCAGCCCCAACCTCGGTAAGTTTGTCTTTTCCATCAATGCCCATTTATTCTAACTGATGTTATATTGCTTGTCTATTGTAGAGGAAATCATACTCTCGAGGGCGATGAACTGGCTCATTAAGTGCGATGAAGCCAATAAGGAAGCCCTGGATCCCGCTCCATCCCCTATTGCCTCGCCCTTCGCCTTGGCCGAAGCCTCGAAGGAGACTGTCGAATCGTCCGGCGAGCACACAGCGCCGGAGCGAACAAAGGCTCCTGTCGTGCCTCAGACGGCTGCCGACCAAGGGACTCTGGAGCTATCCATCAACTCAGAGGCCGACCCGCCTCCCGTTACCGTCAATACGGGAGAAGTCGGCGTCTCCAGCTGACCCACACTTGCCTAAATTCTCCAGGCGGCAAAAGAGGAAAGTCCTAGAAGACCGCGCGTCGAGACGGGAGAGGTTGTGCGACATCGATCCCAACAACCTCCCCTCCATCCTTGAGGAGGGCATCCCCATCTCCGATGATGAGGGCACTATCCCCCTATCTCAGCATTTCTAGCAGACTACCACTCCATACACTATCCCCCTATCCCAACCAAGTTTACTCACCTCGGGCATCCGCAGCACCGCGAGGTAGTAGGATTTTAACTGCTCTTGGATAGGCATCCGCAGCACCTAGACCAAGCCTACTCACCTCGGGCATCCGCAGCACTGCGAGGTAGTAGGGTTTTAACAGCTCTTGGTCGGGCATCCGCAACACCCAAACCAAGTCTACTCACCTCGGGCATCTGCAGCACCGCAAGGTAGTAGAGTTTTAACCGCTCTTGGTCGGGCATCCGCAGCACCCAGACCAAGCCTACTAACCTCGGGCATCTGCAGCACCACGAGGTAGTAGGGTTTTAGCAGGCAAGTATTCGGTGTTCTTCGAGTAATATTTCATTTGCTCCTTTATTTATTGAACTGCAAGGCAGTGCCAACAGAAATACAAGCTTTATGCAAACAACTCAACATCTCACCGAGTACGATAAGGTCGGAGATGATTGACATATTATGGCCTCTCTAACCCCTTGCCTTTGTCATCCTCCAGATAGTAGCTTCCTCCTGTGAGCTTTCTAGTGATGATGTAGGGTTCCCACTGAGGCTCCAGCTTCCCCGGGTCGCCGATTGGTTTGATCCTCTTCCAGACCTTGTCTCCGACTTCAAAGCTGCGAGTGATTACTCAACGATTGTATGCTTGTTGCATACGTTGTCGGTACGCTTCCAGTCGGGCGACTGCTTTATCACGGACCTCCGACACGAGATCTAGGTCGATCAGCCGCTCTCGATCGTTGTCCTCTTTGTTAAAGTGATGTCGTCAGATGGACTCCTCGCCTACCTCCACCGGAATCACGGCATCGGCTCCATACACCAGCTGAAAAGGACTCTGACATGTTCCTTCTCGTGGAGGGGTACGGTAGGACCACAAGACACTGAGAAGCTCCTCGACCTAGTTGCCTCCGACGTGATCTAGTTTTATCTTGTCCTCTGAGGATTTCCCGATTAACAATCTCAGCATGTCCATTGCCCTGAGGGTACGCGACCGATGTGAAGGCTTGGCGAATTCCTAGCCCGGCCCCTCCCACCATTCTCTGAGTTTGCGCCCTACAAACTACCTTCCATTGTCCGACACCAGCTTGTGGGAGATGTCATATCTGTAAACAATATCTCTCCATAGGATCTTCATCACCGTAGCCTCCGTGATATGTGTCAGAGGCTTAGCTTGTTGGGACCGGGTGCATGTTGACATGGATACGGGTTCGTAATTTTAAAGTTTAATTACGTGCAGCGGAAGAATTAGCATAAATAATTTCTTAAATTATTTTAACCACGTATCTAGCATGCAACCTTATGGTGTGTGGACATGATCATAAATTAAAATTTTGCAGAAAAAGTAAACTAATTTACTTTGTACCTCGCGTAACTCGAAGTAAGGGACGAGATCCAACCATAGCGTCCCTTGGAAGCTCCGCCTCTATTCGCGTCCACGCCGAGTTCTCTTCGGGATGACTTCGCAAAGCCACGAGTTTTGTGCCGATGAGAACTACTAGATTCTCCAAAGGCACAACTAGAAAAACAAGAGAGAAAGATGGAAACTAACCACCAAGTAACGGAATCAAAATTCCGGGAAGGGAAGGAAGGAGTCGCGATCCGGTTCTTCTTCTTCGGCACCTTCTTGGTGGATGAAGCTCTCGGCCACCCTTGGGATGTGCGCCGGCCCTAGGGGAGGAGAGAGAGCCGGCCCTAGAGAGAGAAAGGGCGCTGGCCCTAGAGAGAGAGAGTTAGAGAGAGAGAGGGAGCTACTAATCTCTTGATTAATTAATTTGAATTCAAGGCTTACCTTTGGTTCCTTTATATAGTAGCCTCTCCCTTGCCAAGTCTCCCCTTTAACGGAATTAACGGAATAAATTTTCAAAAGAAATTTATCTTATAAATTTTCTTATGAATTATTCCGTTATGCCTAGTTTTATTATAACTAACTTTATAATAAAACAAATACATCTCTCCTTTTATTATGGAATAAAATTTACAAGAAATTTATAAATTTTTTTATCATGGAAAAATCAATTCATAATTGATTTTATAAAATTAAAATAAACCGATCCATGGTTCATTTTAATTTCCATAAGAGAATAAATTTCTATAAATTTCTTTATATAAATTTCTTTATATAAATCTCTTTATATAAATTTCTTTATATCAATTTATTTATCCATAATTTTATAAAACAAATCGCATTTGATTTATTTTATAATTTAAACCAAATAAATTGGTTTCCCTCCATGTGGTGGTCGGCCAAACCAAAGAGGGTGGGCACCCTCTTTGGCCGGCCACACCAAGGCCTTTCTCCTCGCGAATTAAACTCATTTAATTCGCCCAATAAGCCTTCAAAAGACTTAGTCATTTTAAGCTTCCAATGCGCCTCTGACAAATTCAGATTCGACTTATTTCTCTTGATCGGAAAATCTAATTTTCAACTCGTTTTAAATCCCTCGGAGTACTCGTAGTGCGTGTGACTAAATAGGCTTTCGATTTATGTTGGCCGTCTATAATCAACCAATTATAGAACGATCATGAGTGGCACCTAGTAGTACATCATGACCCCCAATTAATCGAAAGATCAACGGTTGACCTCAGAAATAATTCTGACACCCTTCAGCAGCTCTAATGAATCGTGTCTCATTCCCTTCACCATCTTATACCCACTTGGTTCAGGACATGGTCTGTGTGTGTCAGTCCCCACTAGGCTGACTACGTCACACCTAGCCCAAGTAACGTTCTCTCGTCCTTTGGATTTCTAATTACTCTCATATATTTAAGAGACTCATACTCTAAACATGACATGCTCTGGCCAGAGGCTTTGAGTAACAATCCGACGATAGGCCTGGGTATACATCTCCTCGCAAGGAGTGGTGAATCCTTTGTAGGCTGTTCAAACATCTTCGGGCACTTCGGCTTATACCCAATCATCCTGGGTCCACACCTCCTTGGAGATGCTTGCTTAAGATGTTAAAGTATAAGTCTCCATGTCCAAGATGACTTGAACACCGCAAGTCAAAGGAACATCGCACTTAAGCTGCAGTAAGAACTTCATTGACATATCTATATGTAGATTACCATATGAAGTTTTACAGCTAGTCACTCCAATGAACTAGTTCCCTTAACTAGCATCCATGTTTATCTCCGGACATCCCAATGTCACCAGCCAGTGAGAATCAGCTGATTAGAGAATAACCCATGCTAGTCTCAACAGAATTGATAGTGTCCATTTTTATCAATTCATCGACTAGGGATATTTTCAATACTTCACAATTGCACATGTAGAGATAATCACTAGTTGTGATCCCATCACAAATTCTCTTATGCTGTGAATTGTATTGCGGACATTCAATAGATGAGTTTAAGATCCCAATCAAATACACAAACATGTATACTCAAATAGTGAATTATCATTTATTAAAATAAATGTTTACAATCATAAGGCGATTGCCTTAGGACACTTCTCTCATAATACTAACATAGCTTCCACCCATTTGGAGAAATAGTCCACAAGAACTAGTAGGAACTTCTTCTGCTAAGGTCCGATGGGAAATGGGTCTACAATGTCCATTTCCCACTGATCGAATGGGCAGGACACTGTAGAGACTCGCAGGCGCTCGGTCGGCCGATGAGTCACATGCTGATATCTCTGGCAGGCATAGCATCCGACCATGAACTTGAGAGCGTCGGCCTGTAGAGTGGGTCAAAAGTACCTGATGGACCCAAAATATATGTCACGAATGTGGGTCTCAAATTTAGAAATTTATAAAGCTGAAAACCCTTTTGCTAACAAAGATAAAATGTAGTAGAGGGGCCTCAGGTCATATTTTTCCAAGGACTAGTTGAATGAATGTTTAACTCGAGCTTGTAGGTTTATTTGTCGTTTTGATGTTTGGGTTTTCTAGATAAAATAGGGTTTTTGCGATAAGAGAATGACAATATGAAATAAACTGAACTGAACTCAACTAAAGCATGGAATGAATAAGGTGATTACAAGAACTAGACTTAACCTAATTGACAATTAAGCAAGTAAATTCAAACTATTGAATTGAACTTAAAGAACTAATTGCAGGTAATAAGTTGCAGAAAACTGATTTGCAAGAGAATTAATTGCAGATAAAGAAAATGAAAGCAAACATGGCTTAAGCACATGGCTTGAAATGTAATGGTAACAACTAGAACAACTTAAAGATAGTAAATGCTTGAAACAAAATTATCCTAAATTAAGACACCAAATCAGTTTATCACAAAACTTCCCTTTGCCGTCACACAAAGAATGAGCTATGAACCCCCTAGCTCAAAGATCAACGAAGAAGAAGAAACTTCCTAGCTCAGTTCTGGTTCTGCTCCTCTTGATCGGTCAACCCGACCGATCAGGCCTTCCTCTGATCGGTCACAGGACCGATTAGAGCCCTCTCTGTCCGATCAACCCGATCGGACAGTAGCTGAAAGTGATCTCCGAACTCTCCCTTCTCAATCGGTTGGACGACGATCGAACTCAAAATCCATCAAAACGCTTCGAGAACCCCTCTCAATGCTTCAACAGCTCTGGCCGAGGAGATCCAGCGATCGACAATGGATCGATCAGTGAAAACAAAGCTTTGGCGACACCCTCACCCGAACTCCTTCAGCTGCGAGAATCGGTTAGCAAATCTGAACTGGAAACCTTACCTCCATGATCTGAGATCTTGAAAACAAACGAATTGATGTGGCCGCGCGATCTAAGGAAGAAGACGATGAACAAATCGATGAAGAAATGAAACAAAACGATGAACTCTACGCTATTCTGCTACTAGCGAACTGCGACACGCGACCCCCTAAGTGCGATGAGGAATTCCTGATTTAAATGTCCCATTTGAAATTCAATGGCTGAGATTGTCCCGATCTCATCTAACGATCGAATTTGCTCCGATCTGAACCAAACTCCCTAGATCTTGATCAATGGTCCTGATCTATCTGTCCATAGCTCGAATCGACCAGATCTGAGGTGGATGGCCCAAAACTTCCCTTCTTTTGAATGGATGGTCTAGATTCTCTTGAGCTTGATCCAACGGTCAAATTGCTTCTGATTTGGATGAAATTTTCAAATCTTGATCAGTGGTCATGATTGACTCTATCTTGAACTCAGATTGATCAGAAGTTGACCGATGGTTCAGATCTAGCCGTTTCTTGATCGGACGGCTCATATTAATCCAAGCTTGATCACTTTGATCCGAATCCAATTCTGACTCAAGTTTGACCCAAATCTGATCTAGGTCCATGATCATTTGAAGCCTACAAAATTAGATTCACAATTAATGTCAAAAATATCTTAAATATAGAAAGATTTGAATTAAAAGCCAAAATAGAGGAAGTACATGAAACCTTAAGTAAATGCAAACTTAAGCATATAATAGTAGATCAAACATGAATTTTAGAACCTAAATTAATCAACAAAATGGTAGTTATCAGTACCCTGCTAGGATAATCTTCCTAGACAGAGACTTCCCCCAATATGGCTTCCGTAAATGCCTTCATGTACTTCCCGCATCTCATAGTTGGCTTCCTCTGGCCCGACACAATTGAGGAGTGGTTGGGCAAAGACCCTCCTGTATAGTTGATCTCCAACTAATGTGAATCTGGCAGCCCGGCGGCTGAATAATTGCCTTCCTCGATGCATGCTTGGAGTGTTCCCGCTGCGTAGGAACTCCACATATGGATCTCTCCAATCGACTACGGTGTTTCCTTCCACCTCCTCTCCAATCTGTGCTACAGTCTCTTCCGGAGCACTAGGTTCATCTAGCTGCCAAGTCGACATGGAGCTAGCCAACCTGGCTAGCTCATCGGCCTTGACATTGTCGGCCCGGGAGATCTTCTGTAGGATAACCTCCGTGAAGGAAGCTTTTAGCTGCTTATAGAGGGCTACATACTTCTGCAGGCGTTCACACTTGAGTTCGAAGTCGCCTTTTATTTGCTGTGCCACCAGCTGAGAGTCCAAATGTACAACGACCCGAGTAGCTCCCACATGCTTGGCAGCTTGCAGGCCTGCTAAGATTGCCTCGTATTCAGCTTCATTGTTGGTGGCTTTGAAGTGGAGCCGAATAGATAAATGTAATGCATCTCCACGGGGGGAGACCATTAACACCTCGACTCCGCTGTGTTTGCTGTTGGAAGACCCATCTACATAGATCTTCCAGGCTTCCTCGGCCTTAAACTCTAGGACAGTCTCGAGCATAAAATCCGAGAGAGCTTGTGCCTTGATAGCGGTACGAGGTTGGTACTCAATCCCATATTCGCTTAGCTCTGTCGTCCATTTGATCAGCCGACCTGAAGCTTTAGGATTGGTTAGGACCACGACAGGATGTGATAAGAAGTATGGCCTGAGCCTCCGGGCCATTAAGACCATAGCATAGGCTAGTTTCTCCATCGTGGTGTATCGCGTCTCGGCATCCTTCAGGAGATGTCCGAAGAAGTATATAGGATATTGCACCATGCCTTCTTCTTGAATGAGCGCAGAGCCCACTACTTGTTCTGCTGCAGATAGGTAGACAAATAATGTCTCTCCCTCCACTGGCTTGTAGAGGATAGGGAGCTTTGCGAGATAAGTCTTCAGATTGGCAAATGCCTTCTCACACTGGTCATCCCAGTCGAACTTGGCTGTCTTTCTCAGAATCTTGAAGAATGGTAGAGTCCTATCTGTAGACTTGGAGATAAACCTGGATAGAGTCATGATTCTACCATTCAGCCGTTATACTTCCTTGAAGTTGCGAGGGGATGACATATCCAAAATAGCCTTTACTTTTTCTGAATTAGCCTCGATTCCCCCTCTCTGTTACCATGTATCCCAAGAATCGGTCACTCTTCACCCCGAACAAGCACTTAACAGGGTTCAACTTCAGCTTGTTGACCCTCAGGGTGACGAGCGTTTCTTTTAAGTCGGCTATCATGTCGTTCCCTTGTCGGTCTTGACCAGGATATCGTCCACGTACACTTCAATATTCCTCCCGATCTGATACCTGAAGACCTTGTCCATCATCCGCTGGTAAGTTGCCCCAGCATTGCACAATCCGAAAGACATGACATTATAGCAATACGTGTCATATGCAGTCACAAAGCTGACTTTCTCCTGGTATTCGGGAGCGAGAGGAACTTGATGGTAGCCTTGATAAGCATCCAACATGGAAATGAAATCACAACCGGCTGTAGAATCTACTAACCGATTTATTCGAGGCAAAGGGTAACAATCCTTAGGGCAGACTTTATTCAAATTACGAAAATCAATACAGACATGTCATTTACCCCTGGCTTAGGGACAAGGACTACATTAGCTAACCAGACTGGGAATTGAACTTCCCTTATGTGCTCGGCACTTAACAGCTTGCTAACTTCTTCTCTGATAGCCTTGTCTTGCTCGGGTGCAAAATGTCTTCGCCTCTATTTCACTAGCCGAGCTCCAGGGATCACATGCAAGTGGTGCATGGCTAAAGGGGGGGGCTCCTTTGATTTCCTCGGCTGCCCAGGCGAAGACATCTCGATGGCACTGCAGGCAGTTGATCAGACAGCTTCTCAACTCCGGTGCAAGGTCCGTGGCAATCCTCGTGACTCTCTCCATCTGTTGAGGGTGGATCTGGACTTCTTCGCTCCCGACCTCCCTCCATTCTTCTTTGAGTCCTTCCTCCTCTCGTGGGTTGGCGAGATCAATCTGAAGAGCTTCGTGAGACTTCGGATTCTTGCGGAAATCCGATCTGACTTCCCCACTATAGCATCGCCGAGACGCTAGCTGGTCTCCCTTAACCTCGACCACCTGATCGCCTATCGAAAACTTGATCTTCTGGTGGTAGACCAAGACCACCGTCTGGAATATGCTGAGTGTCGGGCACCACAGGATGGCGTTGTAGGAGGAGGGAGCGTCGACATCCAGGAAGGGAGTCCTCCTTGTCTTCTCCAGTGTGTCACTACCCAACGACAGTGATAGGGCTATTTGCCCTATCGGCTATACTCCATACCCGATGAATCTGAAGAATAGAGTTAAAACTGGATGCAGTTCATCTTTGTCAATCTGCATTTTATCTAAGGCAGCCTTATACAGGATGTTCACAGAACTACTTGTATCCACGATGATACGCTTAATCTCATAATTTGCAATGCACGCAAGAATTACCAGGGCATCTTCGCGGGGAGCTTCTACATCCTCCAAGTCCTCAGGGCCAAAGGAGATTGTAGGGCCCTGATGCTGGCTTCGGCTTGTCCCAATGGTATAGTTCTCCAGCCGACGGGAGTGAGCCTTCCTCGCTCGGTGGGAATCTCCTCTTGTAGGTCCTCCCGAGATCACCCCCACGTGGCCGGAAGGCAGACCACATGCAGGAGCCTTGCCCTTCTTGAGGTCTTGTTCCAATAAGGGAGACCGACGAGGTGCAGCCTCCCGACTCCTCCCCCTCGAACATGACCGAGGTCGATGTAGGGCTTTGTTTTCTCCCGACGGTCGATTACGACGAGAAAAGCGCCGAGGGGACCTCCGGTGATACCCCGTCTGTTAGGACTTTACTGTTTAGCTAGAGGGGGGTGAATATCTATTTCTTGATTTTTCTTCCTACAATGGTTAGCAAGCGCAAGCAGAAATCTTAAATTAAAACTAAACAATGCTAACACATCACCTTTACGTGGTTCGGAGATGAAAACTCCTACTCCATGGCTGTCCATAAGGTGGACGATCCTGATCCTTCGGTAGATGATTCCCCGGAGCACCTCTGGCTAGCTCTTGTCGCTCCTTGTGGGTGGAGAAACCTCGCCACAACACTTTGACACGACCTGAGCACTTGTAGGCTACTAACAGGCTCTTACCAAGCTTGTTTCGCCAAAGAATAGTAGCCAAACACGAGCTCTCTTAAATAGAGCTCGATCTTGATTTGACCGTTATCAGCCGACTGGTGCAACACCAGTCGATTAATCTACTCTGAATTCGAATGTTGCCGCCTGACGTTTCGACTTCTGGCCTATACCAGTCGATTGCATCAGTCGACTGATCAACTATCAGTTGACTGATAACTCTATTTTCTACCTCAGTCGACTGATCAAGCATCAGTCGACTGCCAACCCTCTAAGCCTAGGGTTTCCCTTCCCGACTACATTTCTCTCATCACTCTAACCCTCACGACTTAGTCCCAGGGTTTCCCTACCCTAGTACAATCCCTCAGCACTCGAACCCTGACGACTCAGTCGACTCTTCATTCAGCAGTCTCGACTTGTTGCCTTCAAGCTCTCTTCGACTTTGACTCTCATCCCTCAGATGCGCACACAAGCCCACGGCTTGCCTCCATGACATCCTTCGCATATGCCTCGAAGTCCGCTTCCTTCGCCGCATCGTTCCTGCTCCAGCAGCCTCGATCTGTTGCCTTCAAGCCCTCTTCAACTTTGGCCTTCATCCCTCAGATGCGCACACAAGCCCTCGGCTTGCCTCCATGTCATCCTTCACATACGCCTCGAAGTCCGCTTCCCTCAGCTCATCGTCCCTGCTTTGTCCACGGTCCCTCGGATGTGCACACAAGCCCTCGGCTTGCCTCCATGCCATCCTTCACCGGCCCCGAAGACGTCTAACTAAGTCAAAGTGTATCCTGCAAACCAACACACTGACATACACATATTAGATCTGTTAGGGCAATCTATGGTCTGGAGTGACCATGTGTTTTGATTTTTGGGCAAATGATTTAAGTTAGGTTCACCCTTGTATTTAACATGTGTATGTGAGTGTGCAGGTTTCCAAGATACACATATGCTTGTTTGGATGTCTTTGAGTACGGTGAAGGGTGGCATGGAGGCAAGCCGAGGGCTTGTGTGTGCATCTGAGGGACCATGGACAAAGCAGGGACGATGAGCCGAGGGAAGTGGACTTCGAGACGTACGTGAAGGATGGCATGGAGGCAAGATGAGGGCTTGTGTGCGCATCTGAGGGACCATGGACAAAGCAGGGACGATGAGCCGAGGGAAGCAGACTTCGAGGCGTACGTGAAGGATGACATGGAGGCAAGCCGAGGGCTTGTGTGCACATCTGAGGGATGAAGGACAAAGTTGAAGAGGGCTTGAAGGCAATAGATCGAGGCTGCTGGAGCAGGAACGATGAGCCGAGGGACGTAGACTTCGAGGCGTACGTGAAGGATGGCATGAAGGCAAGCCGAGGGCTTGTGTGCGCATCTGAGGGACGAGTGCCAAAGACAAAGAGGGCGCGAAGGCAACAGATCGAGGCTGCTGAATGAAGAGTCAACCAGGTCGTGAGGATTCGAGTGCTGAGGGAAATATACTTGGGAAGGGGAAACCTTAGGTGTAGAAGTGGATCAGTCGACTGGTGCCAGAGCAGTTGACTGGTGAATGCCACAGAAAGATCAGTCGACTGCAAATGGGGCAATCGACTGGTAATGGACCAGTTGACTGGTGTGGCTGGAAATTCGAACGTTAGGCTTGCAACGATCGAATTTGTTGGACCTTGGATGGCTAGAGAGGGGGGTGTGAATAGCCAGACACACAAATCTTGGCTCTTTTTCGTTTCTGCGATTAGGGTTAGCAGTGGAAGACAAATAGACAGAAACAAAAACAACCCAAACAGAAAGACACAGAGGGATTTATAAGGTTCGGAGATAACTTGCCCTTACTCCTTGACGTACCCGTGAGGTGGGCGATCCCTTGATTGTCGGCAGATCAAACCCCAGAAATCCGGATAACACAGCCTCCTTCTCGGTGGAGAAACCTCTCCACAGATAGTCTCAGAATGATATCAAACAACGCACAGAGACAAAGAAAAGGCTTACAGAGTGTGAGCACAAAAAGCGCACAGAAGAGAACACTTCACTGAGCTCAACCCAGCACAACTCTCACGCAAGAACCTTCAGCTCTTCGTGTCTGCTTGCTGATGGACTCACAAAGCTCTCCACTGATTCAAGGTTCTCAAGATGCAAAGTTTCAAAGTTGCCAAGTTGCAAAGATTGTTGTCTATTCTTCGCTAGCCACCTCTTAAACCTCTGCTCATCACAGATCATCCCAGGCGCGTCTGCAGCTCACCAGACACGTCTGCAACAAGCTCCGTCACCAACCCACTGACCTCTACTGGGCTCAGTCCACTGAAACCTCTTCAGCTGAGCCTTAGGTCAGTCGCCAGCTTCGCCAGACAGTTGCTAGCCCGCGCCAGAAACTGTTAAATTCTGCGAATGGAAAACAAACAAACCTGACCGAAGCGAAAGTCGCCAATTGACCCTCCTTCTTGGTTTGTGTCATCCCTGTATTACCTGCACACTTATCATAGGCTTAGCACAGCAAATTAAAAAGAAATCAGCAGGGTAACAACATGTATCAGAAGCGATCTGAGTGAAATCAGAAGCCTGACAACGATTCAAATTAAAGTTATCAGACACTGATCCGTCAGTCGGACCGATCAGTTACCCCTCTAACCGATCAGGTCACCTCCTGATCGATCCAGCAAGGATCTGATCAGTCACCCTGACCGATCAGAGATTGGGGATCGGTCACCAGACCGATCCTCAAACAAAGAACATTCTGTGTGAATTCCAGCAAGGCACTGATCGATCAAAGAGACCAAACAGTGATGGGCCTGATCGATCAGGCTCCTGCCTGATCGATCCAGTGACTCTGTGATCGATCACACTGACCGATCAGGAATCGAGGATCGGTCACCAGACCGATCCACCAGCTCGCTGGAATTTCCGCCAGCTCCCACCAGCTCCTTAACCTGATCGGTCACTTGACAGATCAGGTTAGGGCCTGATTGGTCATAGTGACCGATCAGGTCACTCCTTGACCGATCAGGAGCCTTCCTGATCGATCAGGATGTCCCTGATCGGTCAGACAGACCGATCAGGGTTTCTTACAGAAACATTCTAATCTCTCTCTGATCGTTCACCAAAATGATCAGAAACCATACAGAATGTTTCTGTTCTCTTTCTGATCGTTCACCAGAATGATCAGACTCCCTGGATCGGTCACCGGACCGATCTATTAACAAGGGAGCTCGTGCCAACTTCTGATCGGACTCCAGACCGATCCAGCCACTGGCTGACTTCATGCTCAGTCCCTTGGACCAAGACTTCATGCCCAGCTTCACTCACCGGGACTTTGTTCAACCTAGCTTCCCTCGCTAGGACCTGGCTTCACTCACCAGGGTTTCCTTCACCTAGCTTCCCTCGCTAGGACCCGGCTTCACTCACCGGGGTTTCCTTTCACCTAGCTTCACTCACTAGGACCCGGCTTCACTCACTGGGGTTTTCGTCACCCGGTTTCACTCACCAGGACCTGGCTTCACTCGCCGGGATTTTCTTTACCCGGCTTCACTCACCAGGACCCGGCTTCATTCATCGGGGTTTCCGTCACCCGACTTCACTCACAAGGACCCGGTTTCACTCATCGGGATTTTCATCACCCGGCTTCACTCACCAGGACCCGTGCCCAGTCCCCGACCAGGACTTAAGTCGAACTTATCTTACTCACCTAAACTTAAATCGGTGTCAACACCAAAACAACAATCAGGTCAGACTGCATCAACAGAATTTAGGTGGGATTAGTCGATTGGTAATGGATCAGTCGACTGATAGCGAGTTTCTCAGCCTTGAACATTATTTAAAGGCACTCTGTTTTAGCTGAGAGTTCTTGACGAAGTGAGCTTGGTTAGAGCTCATTAGTAGTCTTTGTGCTCAGAAGTGTTGTCCGGGTTATGGCGAGATTTCTCCACCCACAAGGAGCTACACAAGCTACCCAGAGGTCTTCCGGGGAGTCATCCACCGATGGATCGGGATCGTCCACCTTACGGACAACCATGGAGTAGGAGCATCATCTCCGAACCACGTAAACGGTAACGTGTTAGCGATTGTTTGTTTTTACACTTAGTATTTTCGCTTGCGCACGCTAACATTGTAAGAAGACGAAATCGAGAAAAAGCTATTCACCCCCCTTAGCTTAACGGTAAGATCCTAACAAGATCAACATGAAATCCTAACTTAACCATATTGGCACACACATCAAAACCCATGATCTTCCCGATCAAACTTGGGTCGATTGCCCCAACACCATCTTCTTCCACTTCCTCCGAGGTTTAGGATCTGCTTCCTCACTCAATTTTTTCTTCAAAACATGGCATTCTTCGGTGGAGTGTGTCGTACTGCCATGGATGTTGCAGTACCTCATCAGCGGCTCTGGCTACTGGGTGTCAACTGTCTCCACCAGCTTTCACTTATCAGCCCACTGGTCTTTCCCTGGGTGAAGATCTTTTCCCCGGGCTGGAGCCAGAGGTTCCCTCCTCTTTGACCGTACAACGATCTGAGCAGGGACCCCCACTGGTTCCTTGTGGCGGGCGCGTTACACTTCTTCCATGTTGACGTGCTTGACAAAATACTCTAGCAAGTCATCGAAGCTGGTAGATGGCTTCTTTACCAAAGATCAGAAGAAATCTCCTTCAGAGAGCCCCTAAGTGTAGGCACTGACGAGGATCTCCGATGTCACGGTCGACACATCCTGTGTCACTCGGTTGAACCACTGGATGTAATCTTTGAGCGGTTCTTTCGGCTTCTGTTTGAGGGTGAATAAGTTCAACGTCGTCTTCTGATAGCGACGGCTGCCATGGTAAAATGATGGAGGAAGGCGGTTCTAAACTCCAGAAAGGAGTTGATGGAACTCTAGGGCAGCCACTAGAACCATCATTGGGCGGCCCCCAATAGGGTGTTCAAGAACACCCGGTACATTATGCCATCAGTGTACTGGTGCAAGAGTGTCGCATTCTCAAACTTGCAGACATGATCTTCAGGATTTGTTTTCCGTCGTAGTCGGCAATCCCAGGCTCACGGAACTACTTCAACATAGGATCTTCCACAATCTCCAGTGAGAAAGGGGTAAAGGGTGCCTTTAAGAAGGCCTAAGGATCTTCCCTCTTCCCTAGTCCTACCTCCTGCCTCAATGTGCTAGAGGATACTAAGTTGGCCTTCTCCAAATCTCCTAGAGAATCTCGTCGGTGTACCGGGACTGCTTCAGCGTGTCCCACCGGTGGTGAGACAGATCTCCGTTGTTGGGGATGCGAGGTGGAGATCCTGGGGATCTCCCCTTGCATAGAGGCTACTCGTCGTGAGGCGGCCTGCTCGATTTGGTATTGTTCAACCACACCTTTGACAGCATTAGCCACCAGACGATATAATTCCTCTTTTGTCAGAATGATGAATTGTCCCTCCAGCTCTGTCATCGGTGCTCCTTCTGATGCTTTGATAGTTTCCCACAGACGACACCAAACTTGTTCCAGAAGGAATCGACGCAGATGGCCAGTCACCAGAGTTCAGCACACAAGGATGATGATGATGACGAAAGGGGAAGAGCTCCTGCTCTGCGAGATTAACACGAGCATTAATGGGAACACGCTGGAGATTGTCTAGCGGAGCCCACTCCGATGCTCAAGTCAGTACGCGAGTCTCTGAGAGAGAAAGAAATAAGGAGAAGTATGAGTAAAGTGAGTGTAACCCCTTACCTGGGGGGTTGGAGTACCTTTTATACCTGAGGCGGTAGTCACAAGTGTCTCCACGTTCTTCTCCACGTCCCCTCAATTGTCGGTTACTGGATAATCCTTGTAATGGTCCTTGCGGCAATTAAATTTGGTCCGTTGTGATAATTAAGGTTTTAATGATCGCATACTATGAGTCATGATTATCCCATAATTATTGGTGGTAATTATCCGTAAATCCAAAGAAAGGGGAACGATTACTTGAGGTCGGATCATAGGATAGGATGATCCTTGGGCTTCGCTACCGCGAGGTGATTTCGGGGTCTTTGGCCCGGGAGGGGCCCGGGCGTCTGTCTTCCCGAGGTGATCTCAGGACCCTGACTTCAAGAGTAGGCCTGCCTGAGGTGATCTCGAGAGTCTACCTTCTCGAGAGGGTTTCGGGAGTTAGAGAGAGAGAGTCGTCCAGCCTCGATGAATCTTGCCACATAAATTCTTCAATCCACGTGTCAACCACGGGGTGCTCAACCCCATCACTAGGTTTGAAATTTTTTTAATTTTTTATATTGGTGTAAATATATTATATTTATGTTATTTATTTTTAAATTTCTATTTCAATTTGCAAGATTAATTAAGAATCAATATTACAATCAATGTCAGCATGATAAAGTAAGAAATGAATTGAGCGAATTTATCTACTTGTGTGAGGGTACCTAAGAGTCATACGTGTCGATTGTGATATATATTTTTAAGTTATATTTAGTAATTTGTGGATATACTTTTGAGTGTAGTTGATCAAACATGTCTTTTATTTGAGTGTTGTTGGTTAAATATGTCTTTTGTGAATACACTTTTAGATTGTGATAGATATTTATGTTATATTTATTTATTTCGTGATAAAAAATATTTTGTTCAATTATAATTGTGTTGCAATAAAATATGACCAATTATTTCTATACTACGAATAAATGGTAGAATAATTCAATACAAATAACTTTGATAAATTTAAATAGTGGCGAAATTAAAGAAAATATTTACTTCGTCACAGTTCAAATTTGTAAAGTTACTCGTATAAATTACTTTGTTAAATTAAAATTGTATTACAGTAAAATATGATCAATTACTTCTATACTATAAATAAATGGTGAAGTAATACACCACCAACGACTTTGATAATTTATTTTATCAATTAACGTAATCTATAAAGTCATATATGATCAACTACTATAATTTTATGGAACCGATGATGTAAAAGATTATTTTACTTCATAAACGGTTCAATTTTGAACTAGTTTACATCAGATAAAGACTTCATCACTTTATGGAGAAGTAATAAACCAACACTTTTACTTCACGTTTCTATAGTTCGGTAATTATATCTATCTATTATTTCGTTGAATATCGAAGTCTATCACTTAAACTCATGTAGTGCATGGAACCATATTATATATGTTCGTATAGTTTTCCTGATTATATCTATGTTCTCAAATATCATTTTCATATGTCACATTGAGTAATAATTTTTTAAATACGAATTAGACTTATAGCAATCGATTCAGGACATTGCTATAATGATGAATAGTGCCCGAATCGATTGCTACATTATAGTAATTGATTCAAAGGGGCAAAACGAAATCGGATACTTGATTTAGTAATTTTGAAATTTACTTACATCATTTAAATATTCGACAACTTTAATTATGTGGTTCGATAATTTACCGAACAAACAAAGTATTATTACAGTTATGTTTTTATATATATTGGAGTAAAAAAATATTATTATTTATTTTAAATGATTTAATATTATATTTTATAATAAAATATAGATAGATAAATTATTTGAGATATTCATTCTTTGCATGGATTGTGTGTTTTGTTCATAGTTTATTAAGGATTATGTGTTTTGTTCATAGTTTATTAAATTTGAGGGTCGCCGATTCCGGCGACATTGGAAATTGATTTAGTGATGTGAGATCTCTAGCCGATCAAACTAATAGACAAGCTTATATGACATTTCATTAGTTTTCCACAAAATTTAGCTAATCATATATAATTTAATATTCACATATATGAATGAGGCTTCAATAACTAATGGGAGTACCTTAAAAAAGAATAAATTATCTAATATTTTTCTTAAAAATATTTTTTTAGTAATCTGTTAATTGGCAGTTTCTTACTGAATCTGTTAATTAACAATTTCCTTATTAAATTTATATTATTATATTAGATATTTTCTTTATTAATCTGTTAATTGACAGATTCATTATAAATCTATTAATTAACGGTTTCATTATTAAGTTTTCATTTGACTAGGTATCCTAAGGTCTCTATAAATTGTGTATCTGATGGACAAGTTTTTTCAATCAAGAAAATTATTTTGTTATCTCTTATTTTCTCTCTCTACATCTCTTCTCTCTCTACTTCTCTTACTTTGTCATGGTATCAAAGTCATAGCTCCTCATACCTTACGTGTCGCTCTTTTATGCAACGTCTTTCTTCTTCTTCATGTAACAAGAGGAATAAGCTCCGTGTCTTTTGGCCGAAGCTACAACAATTGTTTGGGTTTTTATTATTTTGATGTCGAATGTTCAGAGATGTCAAATTTGTCTTCAATTTGGACATACTGGTATTCAATGTCCTAAAAGAATCAACAGAACCTTCATCGATGGTCCTTCAGCTTTAAGATGTCAAATTTGTCTCCAAATTGGGCATACTGGTATTCAATGTCCTAAAAGACTCAACAGAACTTTCATCGGTGGTCATTCAGCTTTAAGAAGATCTTTAAGACACGCAACTACTTCACAAGTCCATCCTAAAGTTCTCTCATCTGTGCCTACTCATGGCAAACCTTCAAAAATTTTATCTACTAAATGGTATATTGACACTGGAGCAACTCATCATGTCACATCAGACTACAATATCTTTACAAAAGCACTACCATACACTGATTCGGATACGGTACAAGTAGGTGATGGCTCAGGTTTGCATATTACTAATCTTGGAAACACATATATTCATTTGTCCAATCGTACTTTTCACATGCGCAACATCATTCATGTTCCATCCATTACTAAAAATTTACTCTTTGTCCGTCAGTTTTGCCTCGATGACAATGTCTTTTTTGAATTTCATCATGATCATTATCTTATAAAAGATAGAGGAGCAAATACTACCGTGTTTCTTGGGAAACTTAAAAATGACATCTACTATTTTCAAAATTCTTCAATCAAAGCTTTTGTTGGTGAACGCGCAAATAAACCAACCTGACATGCTCGACTTAGTCATCCTTCCCTTCGTATTGTTCAGTCGATCATAAATAGGTATGATTTACCTACTTCCTTTACTTCATCTCCATCTCATTCACGTCAGACATGCATAGAATCTAAAAGTCATAAGTTATCTTTTTCTTCATCTGAACGCGCTTCTGATTTTCCACTTGAAATAATTCATTCTGATATTTGGGGTCCTGCACCTATGGTGTCTAACCATGGTTTCATATATTATATTACCTTCATTGATCATTTGAGTAAATATACTTGGCTTTATCCTATTAAAAGAAAATCTGATTTATTTGATATATTCTGTAATTTTCAAAAACAAGTTGAACGATATTTTAATCGCAAAATACTCTCTCTTCATTCTGATTGGGGAGGAGAATATCAAGCTCTTCATCGTCATCTTGTCTCTTGTGGGATTGTTCATCGAGTCTCTTGCCCTCACACTCCTGAACAAAAATGGCTCTGGTGAGAGAAAGCATAGACATATAGTTGAAACTGCCTTAGCTCTTCTTCATCATGCATCGATTCCGCATAAATTTTGGGATGAAGCTGTTTGTACTGTAGTATATCTCATAAATCGACTTCCTACCCCATTGCTCAATCATAAGTGTCATTTGGAAAAACTTTATAATCAAACTCCTGAATATACCTTTCTTCGAATTTTTGGTTGCGCATGTTATCCATGGTTACGCCCCTACTCTAAACACAAATTTGACTCTCGTTCATTATTATGTGTTTTCCTTGGTTATAGTAATATGCATCATGGGTATTGTTGCTTACATATACCAACTGGACGGATATATACATCACGACATGTTACTTTTGATGAATCTCTGTTCCCTTTTTCGGCAGCCTCTTCAATCTCTCCTCCAGATACAGGTATTACTTTCTTGATGTCACCCAACATTATCAGAAGAGATGACATCTTAGGTCCTGTTCCGGAGCTCCCTAATAACTCTCCTATACCATCAGAATTGCCTCAAGTTGCTGCTCCAATCTTAGAAGTCTCACCAACCGAAGATAATATGCTCTCTAGCTCTGGACCCTCGGATAATACAAATTCGGCAACAAACTCACCATGTCAACCCACTTCCTCATCACCGTCAACAAGTGATTCAGATGATAATGCTCCTCGTCGCATGCTTCCCTTAAGTGATATATATGCACGATGCCCATCAATGGCTACTCGATATCCTCTTCCTCGAGCTCTAGTAGTTTCCTCAAAAACTATTGAACCAACTTGCTTTACACAGGCAAACAAGGATCCAAATTGGCGTAATGCAATGGCTACAGAATTTGATGCACTTCTTCGCAATAGAACATGGTGGGCTCGAAATGGATATTCCGTATTAAGCATCGAGCTGATGATTCTCTTGAACGATATAAAACTCGCCTTGTTACTAAAGTATTTAGTCAACAACCAGATATTGACTTCAATGATACCTTTAGCCCAGTCATTAAAATTACATCTGACAGATTATTATTATCAATAGTTGTTAGTTCTAATTGGTCTATCCGACAATTAGACGTTTCTAATGCATTTCTTCATGGTATTATTGAGGAAACGATATTTATGGAGCAACCACCTGGGTTTATTCATCCATAATTTTCATCTCATATTTGTCACCTCAAGAAATCTTTATATGGTCTTTGGCAAGCTCCTCGTGCATGGTTTCATCGATTATCTAAATGGTTACAGGATCAAGGATTTTCTGGATCAAAAACTGACTCCTCTCTATTCTACAGACATAATGATAGATCTATGATATTTTTTCTTATTTATGTGATTGACATTCTATTAACTGGCAATGATCAACAGAGCATCACAAATTTATTAAGTCTTCTCAATCAAGAATTTCCTATTCGAGATTTAGGAAATGCTCGTTTTTTTCTTGGTATTGAACTTATTCCACATGATGAAGGTTATATCCTCTCTCAGAGTAAATATATTACTAAGCTTCTTCAAAGAGCTAAAATGGATGGAGCACGTCCGGTCTCTACACCTATTGCTCCAAATAATGTCTCTACTACTTCTTCCTTTTCAGTGATAACTAATCCTCAGGTTTATCGAAGTATTGTTGTAGCTTTACAGTATGTTACCATCACGCGCCCTGATATTACGTTTGCAATAAATTGTGCTTGTCAGTTTATGCATACTCCTACTGAACAAAATTGGGAAGGTGTGAAAAGAATACTTCGTTATCTCAAAGGCACTATTTTACATGGTCTTCTTTCATATTGACACTCATCTCGAGATTTACATGCCTATAGCGATGCGGATTAGGGTAGTTCTCCTGAAGATAGACGCTCTACTAGTGGATATGTAATATTTCTTGGACGAAATCTTATCTCTTGGAATTCGAAAAAGCAACCTACAGTATCTCGTTTAAGCACTGAAACTAAATATAAAGTTATAGCCAATGCAATGTCAGAAATTATTTGGCTTCAATCCCTTCTTTTGGAACTTCATCTTGCATCACACATTGCACCAAAAATTTGGTGTGATAATATTGGAGCAACATATCTTACATCAAATCCAATATTTCATGCTCGTACAAAACATGTTGAAATTGATTATCGTTTTGTTCGAGAGCGCGTGTCAAACAAACAATTATCTGTTTCTTATATCTCTGTAGAAGATCAAATTGTTGATATCTTTACCAAGCCATTATCTTGACAACGTTTTAGCATATTATCATGCAAACTCAACGTCAGAGATCTCCCGTTAAGTTTGTCAGGGGGTAAAAGAGAATAAATTATCTAATATTTTTCTTTGTAATATTTTTTTAATAATCTGTTAATTGACAGTTTCTTAATGAATCTGTTAATTAACAATTTCTTTATTAAGTTTATATTATTATATTAGATATTTTCTTTATTAATCTGTTAATTGACAGATTTATTATAAATCTGTTAATTAACGATTTCGTTATTAATTTTTCATTTGACTAGGTATCATAAAGTATTTATAAATTATGTATCTTATAGATAAATTTTTTCAATTAAAAAAATTATTTTATTATATTTTATTTTCTCTCTCTATATTTTTTTCTCACTCTACTTCGCTTACTTTATTATACCTATCTATCAATATGTTTCACACAACACATTCAGCTACTTTATCAAACACATTCAGCTACTTTATCATACCTATCTATCAATCTGTTTCACACCACACATTCAGCAGAAAGATAAGGGTCTTTATCTACATGTACCTTTTTTCAAAAAAAAAAAAAGAAAAGGGTCTTTATCTACATGTACCTTTTTTCAAAAAAAAATAAAATGAAAAGGGTCTTTTTCATACCTATCTATCAATCTGTTTCACACCACACATTCAGCAGAAAGAAAAGGGTCGTTTACCACAACTCTTCCTCCAAGATGTCGCCGCCGCCGACAACAGTCACGGTCCTCGAAAGCTCTCAAGTTGCTCCTCCACCCGGGTCAGTGCCGGAATCCTCTCTCCCTTTCACCATCTTTGACATAGTATGGCTCTACGCTGGACCCGTTGAGCGCCTTTTCTTCTACCCTTTCCCCCACTCCACCGACCACTTCCTCGACTCCCTCCTCCCCACTCTCAAATCCGCCCTCTCCCACACTCCGGGACTTTTACCCACTCTCCGGTAAGATCCGCCTCCACCCGGGTAGCCACGACAAGTACGAGCTACACAACGTCGAGGGCGACTCTGTTTCCTTCACCGTCGTCGAGCACGATGGGGACTTCGACGACCTCTCCGGACGCCCCGGATGCGAGTACGCCAGGTTAATTCCCTTGATTCCCCAACTAACTGACCCAGACGATGGCCGGAGGCCGGTGACGGCCGTGCAGGTGACTCTGTTTCCCAACAGAGGCGTGGCTGTGGCCGTGACCGTCCACCACTCGGCGTGCGACGGCTCCAGCTCCACCAGATTCATCTCCTCCTGGGCTTCTCGAACCGCGGCAATGTCTGGCAAGGCGGCGTCGGCCCCGGCGCTGCCCTTCTTCGACCGGACCTTGATTCCGAATCCGAGCGATGTGTACTCCAGGTTCTGCAGCAACTTTGCCGTCGATGCGCAGTCGACCGAGTCAATAATGATGAATTTGGCTCCGCCGGACTCGATCCTCGGCAACTTTACCGTGAATGCAGACCAGCTCCGGAGGCTGAAGGAGATGGCCACCTTCCACTGCTCGACCATCACGGTGACCTACGCGTACGCGTGGGTTTGCCTCGTCAGAGCGCGAGGATACCCGGAGGAAAAGCATCTCTACTTGGCGTTCCCCGGAGACTGCCGGCATCGGCTGCAGCCGCCGCTTCCGGCGGAGTACTTCGGCAACTGCATCGCCGGCTACTTCGTCGAGGCAAAGGCCGGCGACCTCGCGGGGGAAGACGGGTTTCCGACGGCAGCACGACTCGTCGGCGAAACCATCGAAAGGCTCAAACGTGATCCGCTAGAGGGCATGGATAACTGGCCGGAAAAGTACCTGGAAATCGGGATGCAACGGCCTTTTAGCGTCGTCGGGTCACCGAGGTTCAAAGTTTACGACGTCGACTTCGGGTGGGGAAGGCCGGTGAAGGTTGACGTCCCGTCAATCGCATGGCTAGGATCCATGTCTGTGTCAGAGAGCAGGGATGGGGACGGTGGAGTGGAGATTGGTTTGGCGTTGCCGAAGCCGGAGATGGATGAGTTTGGGGCTCAATTTTCACTCGGGCTTACCCGTTGATTGAGAAATCAACGATCCATGATTAGCTTCTATGCCTACTGTTTGCGGTTAAAAAGATAGATCCGTTATCATGACGCGTCATTGACTGTGATCGATATTTGCTAGTGTTTTTTGTGGTATTTCCTGGTTGACTTTTCTGTTCGTCGTTTGTCATTGGTGTGGTTCAGCTAGTTGTTTAATAAGCTGTCGTGTTTCTCATGCGGTCTGAAATGTTTGTTTAATAAGTTGTCTTCTTTGCAACATGAAACGTTATTTTATACAATTTCGGAGTCAATCCATTGGATCGGCTAAGATTGTTGATTTTCTTCAAATATGTTGTGAGTCTCTTATAATTTGTGGTCGTTTATTTATTTATTTATTTATTTATTTATTTATTTATTGTGTAATGGATAGGTTGTTGATTTTCTTCCAACATGCATGTTGTGGAGTCTTTTATAATTTGTATTTTTTTAAATATATAATCGATCTTTCGACAATTGAAAATGTTTGAATTGAGTTTTAATATTTGGCCAATATATTTATTGACGAGAGTAAAATTTCAAATAGAAAGAGATTTGTTGGAGAGAAAGATGATTGGTGCAATCGACCTCGGGCTAAGTTATCAAGACTGATTTGGACGTGGGTTGGTTGAGCGAGAAATATAAGTTACGGTTGATTGAATATTTGGCAGTCATTAGTCCAACAAGGAGTTAATAAGTAGAAAAGTCTATGTGAGTTATAATTGACTGAACACTTGACGATTGAAAGTTCCATAGAAAGTTGACAATGAGAGGCAAAATTCAAATGAGCCATGAAGGACCAAACATTTGATGGTCAAAAGTCTAATAGAAATTTGATAAATGCAAAATCTAAGTGGGTCATAGAGAAACGAACTCTAGACATAAGACATGAAATCTAAATGGGTCATGGGTCAAGGTTAACTAGATGTTAGGTAGTGGAGAAGTTTTAACAAGTCAAGGTTGACTCGATGCTAGGCAAAAAAAGTCCGGACAGATCATTGTTAACTATTGAAACCCAAGGAAATTAGACATCTCCATAATGACATGATATTATCCACATTGAGCTTAAGCCTTCATGATTTTATTCTTAGGTTCTTCCTAAAAGATCTCAAACCAATAAAGATATCTTTCATTCTTTTAAACTCATGATATTTTTCATGTTTTATCAATATGGGACTTTAATTATATCACCAATGATCCTCCTCTCAAACAAAGGACCACAATTACTCTTGTAGTCCAAGCCATCCCACAAGTATCTAGTCACTCTTGACCTGCTTGGGGTATCCCCGTGAATATCCGATCACTCTTTGGCCTACTCCAGGCCTCTGAGCCTCCCCGCGAGCATCCAATCACTCTTGACCTGATCCAGACATTCTCGCGAGTGTCCGATCACTCTTTACCTACTCCGGACACACCACGAATATTTGGTCACTCTTTAACCTGCTCTGGGCCTTCAGGCCTCTCCGCGAGCATCCAACATACTCCAAGTCTTTGAGCATCCTCGCAAGTATCTAGTCACTCTTGATCTGCTCCGGGCCTCCCCGCGAACATTCAGCCCGCTTCGTGCCTTACTCCAGAACTTTCGCAAGCATTCGACCTACTCCGGCCTCCCCGCAAGCGTCCAATCACTTTGACCTGCTCAGGACCTCCCGCGAGCATCCGATCACTCTTGACCTACTCCGAACCTCCAGGCCTCCCTACGAGCATTGACCTGCTTGTCTTCGGCTCCCGCGAACATTCAGCCCGCTTCGTACCTTACTCCAGAACTTTCGCAAGCATTCGAGCTACTCCGAGCCTCCCCGCAAGCGTCCAATCACTTTTGACCTGCTCAGGACCTCCCTGCGAGCATCCGATCACTCTTGACCTACTCCGAACCTCCAGGCCTCCCTACGAGCATTGACCTGCTTGTCTTCGGGTCTCCCCGTAAGCATCTGGTCACTCTTAACCTACTTCAGACCTCCCCCAAGAGCATTCAATCACTTTTTGACCTGCTTCGGGCCTTCAGCCCTCCACACGAGCATTCAACCTACTCCTGGCCTCCAAGCCTCCCTGTGGGCATTAGTCTTGACTTGCTTTGGGGCTCTAGGCCTTCCCGCGAGCATCCGACCACTCTTAACCTACTCTGGCCTCTCCATGAGTATCTGATCACTTTTGACCTTCTTCGAGTCTTGCCTCAACTTCGTTCAAGGTCACCCGATATGGCATCTGGTCTAGATCATAGCTCTGATATCATTTGTTGAGACCCAAAGATATCCCCACAATAGCATGATATTATGCACTTTAGGCCTAAACCCTATAGTTTTGTTCTTGGGGTCTTCTCAAAAAGTTTCATGTCAATGGAGATATATTTTTCATGTCTTACCAATATGAGACTTTGATAGTATCTCCACCAAAGGTTGACTGAATGTTTGGCAATGAAAGTTTTGGTAGGTTGAGATTAACTGCAGAATAGGAAAAGCAAAATTCAACTTTGAAAAAACTAAAATTAGAGGTATCAATCGATTGTTAGGTAGTAGCAATTGACTGATGTACTCCTAACTCCAAAATTCAAGCTTTGAGGGTTTGTAGTTAATTGATCGATTATGAATTTTTTCAATCGACTGATGTATCAGTCGAGTGAGAGACTCGATTATAATACTGTTGCAATAAATAGAAGATTTCTGGATCGAGTTGGGAACTCATCTAATCGTCATTAGTCTATTAACGAAGACGATCAGTTGACTGATTATATTATTGCAATGAACAAAATCTTCTAAACTCGACTATGACACTCAACTTCTTTGTCATCAGGTCATTGATGGTAATGAATAGTTGACTATTATAATTAAAGTAAAGATTGAAAGAGTCATTCTTCACGTGAATCAGTTGAATTCAACTAATCTATTGACTGATGGTGACAAGCAATTGATTGTTAGGCAGAAAGCAGTCAAGACAATTAATCCTATAAAGAAGGGGTTTGTGGAAGATTTAAGATGTTGGTTATCGGAGACTTTGAAAGGGAAGTGTCGTTGTAGTCCAAGCTTTCAAGAGACAATCCAATCAACCAAACATGAGCAAAGAAAAAAACTCTAATGTAAATTGTTATTTTCATTGTATTTTTTTTTCATCTTTTATCTTTTATTTTGTTTATGTTGTTTATATAAGAATAAGTTGTAAGATGTTTCTTTGCCTTCGGAAGGTCCTTAGGAAGGCAATTAGTGGTGATATCACTAGGAGAATAGATTGTGGAATAGGAATCGAGATTTTGAACCACATAAAATCGATTTGTGTTTATACCTGTTGACTTTGTTTTTTTGTTTTTGTTGAGTTTTAACTCATTGTAGACAAGTACAACTATCGACGAATGATGAGTTTCAAACTGCTATTTAGTCCTCTTTAACGACGTTAATAATCCCAACAATTTTATGTATTTATCATAGGGATAAGCAATTGTTTTGGGAGCTATTCTTAGGGTTGTAAATGAACTGAATATTCGTGAATAAGCTTGGTGCTCGATTTGGTAAGTGTTTATTTATGTTTGTTCAATATATACAAGATCAAGTAAACAAACAAGTTTAAATAGCTCGTTAAACTAAACAAACAAGCTTGAACACATATATAGTCATCTCGTTAATGTTCGCGAATAGTGTTCGTGAACAACGTTCATAAATCATGTTCATTAATAAAATTCTTATCAACATGCTAAACAAAAAATAAAATAAAATAAAAAAATAAATTTTAATTATCAAGTTCAATAATCAATCAAAATAAACAAAAATTTTAAACAATCAAACAAACTTGAATTGAGAATTCGATAATATTTAAACAAATCAAGGTCTAGCCAAGCTTGAATTAAGAGCTCAACAACATCTAAACGAGCCAAACTTCAAACAAGCTCAGGTTCATAAAAAATAAACCAAGCCAAGTTTGAAAAATCATTTCAAAAGCTTAGTTCATATTCAGCTCATCTCAGTTTGACTATGTTACCTTATCAAATAAGCTTGAACACCCCAAAACTCGGCTCAGCTCGGCTCAGTTTGTTTACATCCCTAGCTATTCTTGAGGATGGTGAATTTATAGCTAATATTAACCAAAAGGGTTGATTTGGGAGTAGTGACATTTTAAATATAACAACCATTATTGTGTGCACTATAATTGAAGATGCATTAGATATGACATCCTAAGCCATTGCTTGAGGAGTTATTCTCAGAAACAAAATAATTCAACCTTAGTTTTTATCTTGATAGATATTGATTGACAATAGTAATATCTCATACATAATAGTCATTGTTGAATCCAATATTACCCCAGGGGCTATGGTACAGGGAAGGGGCGACTAGTAGTCTCCCAAATAGTTGCAGTTCGATCCTTAACTACGATGAATTTTGTAGAAATTTTTCATCCAAATGGGGCGCGCAACCGTGGGACGTTGGATTTCTAGGTCACCCACCATGAGCACTTCCTGATTTACTTTTGCGATCGATGGAAATTTTTGTGGGATTATGCTAGTCTCCCCAAATTCAATGTTATCCAACTTTAATCATTTTGTTATTGAATCCAATATTATTGTAAATCCAACAAATATTTCATTCATTGAGCCATCTTCTAATGAGCTTTGTGGATAATGAAAGATCTTGAATCCAAATTGTTATATAAATGGGAAACAAACTTATTATTGTAACATTCCACGTATAGTGCTGGGAAACTTTTGTGAGATTAGACCAGTCTCTCCAAATTCAATGTTACCTAATTTAATTAATCATTTTGTTGTTGAATCCAATATTATTGCAAATCCAACAAATATTTCATTCATTGAGCCATTATCTAATGAGCTTTGTGGATAATGAAAGATCATGAATCTAAATTGTTATATAAATGGGAAACAACTTATTATAGTAACATTCCAAGTATAGTGGGGTGGTGGGTGGAATAGTGCTGGTGTTTTTCTTTCTTTTGTGTCGTTCTTATCTATTGGATTAAAATGAAGTGGAATAATAAAAATAATAAATTAAAAGACAAGGAACATAACATCAATTTACCTGATTCACCTCCAATGATCTACGTCCAAGCTCTACGTATGAAATCCCATCCATTATATTTCTCCTTTTGGAAATCTTTCGAAGACAGGAAGACCTCTTACAAATTTTTACAAATTTGTAAGCAGATGCATGCACAAAGTTATAAAGTAAATACTCAAACAATTAAAGCTAATACAAACAAGATGTCAATTGGTCCAGAAGCTTTGATTGTTGTGTATGTCTCTTGCCACTTCTCCGATTATAGAGCTTTGAGAGCACTTTCGAGCACAACATATGAAGCTTGAGAGTAGATTTGTTGATGTTGAACCTTTAGCCTTCGTCTCCCTTTTCTAGGGTTGGATATTCCTTTTTCGATCGACCTAAAACTCCTTTTCGATCGATCAATCCTTGGTCAAACCTCATTTGAAGACCGACCCTCATGACCTTGATGTTATTAATTAGGTTTTTTCAATCAAGCAACCTTTTATCAATCGACCAGAACTTCCAATCAACTGAACAAGATACAAAATCATGTTTGGTTGCTTGGACCCATCCAGTCGATGGGACCTATTTTTTGGTCGACCTAATCGATTTTCCATCGACCAAACCAGCTTTGGTCTGGTTTGTACACAATTAAGTCTTTTTCATTGTGAACTTAATCTGGCTACGTCTAGTTACATCCTTCCGTTCTCTAGTTTTGCTTTTTAACTTTAGTTTCTTGCAAGATAAGCATATATAAATATATACAAACAAGCCTAGTTATGACTTATTGGGCTTCCTTAACCTCTTTCTTGAAGTTCAATCCTCGAACACGTCCATATAACATAGGGTTCACTAAAGGATCAATGTGGTTGGGAGAGGGGCGTGAATATCGACCCATTCATTATCTTCTTTTTTTTGTCATGTTTGTTCGATCTATCAGATTAGTATGCATGCATCGAAAATAAAAAATAAAAGATAATACAAAAAGCATGCAAATTTTACTTAATTCCCAACCTCTCAGGGTTAATACATCCAAAGTCTATGCAATCAAGTGTGAGCCCACTAGAGGTCTCATTTTCGAAAGTTTTTCAGAGACAGAAAAACTTGCCTTATAGTTTTACAAGCATAAGAAATATAAATGAAATGAATCATAGCTTATACAATAAAAAGCAAACAAAATAGTACCGACAACCTTGTTGATTGGAGATCTCAAGATCTTAGTTCAATGGGATAATGAAATTATGAAAGTTTGTATAAGCACTTAGACTAGTTCCCCTCTCATTCCTAGGATGGAAAAGTGTTATCTATAATATGTAGTGAGATTAAATTATTAACTTTTAATGACTCTTATATTTGAAAAATATAGAGTATAATAGGAAACTCTTTTTAGGAGGTCACCTATATAAGTGTGAAGACAGGTTGCTTCAATAAAATACTTATGAATCCAAGATGTTGTTCATTGCCAAAAATAACAAAACAGTAAGAACTATAAAGAAGTGAGAAATATTATTGTGTCGGTACCATTGTCTTGGTTTACACGAACGGTTGAGTAGTTTAAGACGTCGCGTTCACTAAGCACTAATAAATTTGATTATACTCTACTACGGAAGGTTCAAAACCACAGATTACCTCTTCTGATGCAATATTCTTTCAATTGAACTCTCTTTAGGTGATAACATGTATGCATTAATTTTCATTTATATGGAAGATTATTAGGAACTTAAAATGAATGAGAAATTAAATCTAGATCATTGGATCAAGATTAACAAATCTTGTTCATCCAACTTAAAAATTTAAGTGTCTCTTCATTGGTTCAATATTAACCATTGATTTCAAAGAAAGAAGACATCTAATGAAGAGGTATTGTGTCTCATGGCAAGGGATGCAATTTAGATCATCCAATTCAGGATGGATAGATGAGATCTAATTGAATCAAGAAGTTCTTATACCCCTTCATTTAGTATAAATAAGATCTCTCGTAACTTCATTTGAATCACTCAATTCATTTCCATTTAAAATCAAACTAAACATTGCATTCCATACTTACAATGCAATGCAAAAAAGCTTTATTAGAATTTTCTATATGTTGCATTAGGTTTAGATCCCATATATATAATTGCCGAAACTCTTATATGATATTTCTAACCAAATATACTAATAAAAAACCAGTGTTTTAGTTTTATGCCACTTCCTGAGCGAGGCATGGTCGAGTCGTGCCTCTTGGGCATAGCCATGCCGTTCTTCCATAATCAAACATCACCCTACCATGTCCGGTGGGCACACCCATGCCTGGGCATGCCACATCTCCAAAACGGGACACAGTCCTAGTGTGTTTGGTGGGCATGCCCATGCCTAGATGTGTCATATCTTCAAAATCAGACACAGCGTGCCCCCTTCTTTCCGTTTTCGCGACATCATTTGTATCGGCCTCCACTCATATATGGGACACTTATCAATACCAACTTACGCTGATTAATCCTAGGGATGATCGGCCTGACCCGATAAAAATTTTCTACTGGTCACAAGGATAAATCAAGAAGTACTTGCAGTGGGTGACCCATCAACTAAGCATTCTTAGGTCAACTACGCATTAAAGGAAATTCATTTGTTAATTTGACAAAACTAAGGCTCGATCCTTAGATGCTCAAGAACTGAGAGAGCATCCTACCACTCCATCATTGTCGCGGGGCATCTTCGTCTCTCTTTTGATGGCAAAAGGTTATTTGCTCGCTTTTAACATCCCCGTCAATCCATCCCAAGATTAACACAGAGAAGATAAATCACGGGGGCTACTAGTCTAGATAGTGACTAGCACATAAGAAAAAACAGACACCTAATTTTATCAAAATTAAATCATATAGCTTGTGATAATAATTTCTCATATGTGAGTCTTTGTCTATCCCATGTGAACATCTTCGCCTCTCTTTTAATTGTTGACACAGTGGGCACGGATGGAATGATTTGTATCACTAAATTAATCTAGTCTTTGCCAAAAGGACCATCGATTTACGGTATAACATATCCAAGAGCGAACTATCAAATTCATGGCTTCAAAATATATATTATTTTCGAGTGTACTTTTACCGGCTCTCATATTTAAACAACAAACACACACAAAAACAAAACAAAACAAAATAAATAAAAGGTCCTATCAATAATTTAATATTTACATGGACCTAAATTAGAATTTTATTCTCCATTTTATCTTTATATCGAATCATCTCTTTCAATAGAGGTAGGATTTTACGTTGAATGGAATAGTAATTATCCTATGAATTAAAGAAAAAGAAGATTTATAAAAAAAAATAAGAAGAAAATTGAAAAAATAAAAAAAAGTTGTCGTCCTCTAAATTTTACCAAGAGAAATTTTATTAACAGAGGATAATTTCTTAAATAGTTAAATAAATACTTATATAGATAAACTCTAACCGATAATAGATAAAATTATCAAAAAATACTTTAAATATAAAAAAAAATATCAAAAATAGTAAAATAGATGTTTGGAGACTTTGAAAATGTCCTAAATGTTATTTCTTGAATCTAAATTTTAGAAATTATGAGTTTCACCTGCTAATGAATATAAATTTCTGAAAGTGCTACAAATGAAAAAATATAGTCTCGTTCTAATTCTCAAGTCAAAAGTTACGATCCTTTAAAATTCGAAAGGTCCTCTTGAATCTATTTAATATCAAATTTGTAGTTAAATTATTGAATATTTATATATAACGGTAAATGGATCGAAGATTCATAAACAAGTTTATTATTTAGCTTAATAAAGTTCATTTATATTTATTCAAATGTAAAAAAATATATAAAATAAATAAATCTGAATAACTTTCATTAAAAATATTGTTAATTGTTCTTAAATAATGTTTATGAATAAATTTATCTATTGATTTATATAAATTTAATTATCAAAAATAGTATTATCAAAAATATTCATGAACAAATTTTTAAATTTATTATATTCTTTCCAAATCTAATATTTTTAATATATATATATATATACTTGATAAAAATTTAATATAAAATATAAGAATCATTATGTTAATAATTGAGTCCGATTAAAAGCTTGAATAATATTTATGAATATTCATGAATAAGTTTAGTTTGGTTAAGCTCATAAGATTTTTAATAACTAAGTTCATAATAAATGTTGGATAAATTTGTTGTCGGAGATATGGAATAAAATTACTAAATTTGAAATTATAGAATTAAATCAGTCTTATCTATTGAGAAGTCTAAGTGGATAATCTCAAGCTGCCAATAGAGTTAGTTTGATCGAGCTTTTGGTGGTCCGAGAAGAGTAGGAAGTAGAGTGTCGAGTCCGAGTCGGGATGTCACTTGACTACTGATTAATGACTTGTTTGAATCGTCAAATTCCAAGTTGCCCGACTGCCAAGTGCTGTCGAGTTGGGAAGCAAGTCATCTACGCAGATGCCGAGTGGATAAAGTGTCTCCAACTATTCCCGAGTGGAAGCCAAGTCGGGAAAAGAAGATATCGAGATATGCTTTCATGTAGTTTCCTTAAAACAGATTCGTTCCACCTCCGATTGTGCTTCGAGATTACGTGGATCAATTGTTTCCCAACATACAGTGCCAGACCATAATTGTCACTAAGCACTGGTGGATCACGGTGAAATGAGAATGTACCTGATTACTATCACAAGTAATTTTGCCGAGTGAATGCACGACAGAGAGGAAGAATAGGGGAATGAAGTAGATGGAGTTTCTTTGTTTGAGCATCTCTCTTCTTCTGTTTAAGATCATGGTCTCCTTATATATGAGCATCATCACTCAGCAACATTGAACGTTAAGTAAAGATCATTTAATGCCCAAGGCATATTGATAGTCGTCAACCATTATTGGTCGACATTACAATCCAAGAGATTACGAAATCATCATTATTAACAATAGTTAATATTTCCATTATACTCCATGAGCAGTAAGTAAAAAGAATTCAGGTGGCAAAATGTTAGTTGTTCAACTTTAAAAAATTGTCCCGACCGGTCCAGCATTCAACGTATGTAGATCATACTAACACACAAGTCAACTTGGTTTAGTAAGCAAAAAGATTTCAGGTGGCAAAATATTAATTGTTCCACTTTGGCAAATTCTGCCCTAACCGATCTGGCATTCGACGCATGTTAGTTATGCTCGCACACATGTCAATTTGATGTAATGCAATTCAAGCTCTAGTTTTGCACACCCATATGAGAGAGTCCTTCCTATATAATTGTTCACAATTAAAATTCATAAGAAACAATATTATAAACCAATCATAGAAACTGTTTGGGGGAGCTTCTGCTAGCTGCTTTTTAGATTCTAGCTACATAGAAGTACTTTTGAGTGTTTGTGAATACCAGATTCTGTTTTAACTTCTATAACTTTTAGTCAAAAGCTGGAAGCAAGAATTTGATGCTTTTTTCTACTTCTGCTTTTTTGCTTATGGTCTAGAATTAAAATTAGACATTTATACCCTTAATAAATTTATCATTTTACATAATTGCCACCATACTTTTAAATAAAATTTTATATTTTTATATAATTTATATATTCAGAATTTTTATAATATTTTTATAAATTTATATAAATTTTGTCATTTTTTTATATTTATATTTTTATTAATTATATATTTTTTAAACATATATATTATTAAAAAATTAATTTTGATATAATATTCAAAATATAATAATAAATATATAAAACATTATTGATGGTGTATCAAAATTATATTTAGATAATTAAAAAAATTAATTTATATAGTTTAAGGATATTGCTGTCATTTAACTAAAAATTAAGCTTGGAAGCAATTATTCACCAAACACTCAAGCTTTACCTTGTATCAACTTTTAGCTTATATTTCCAAACACTTTATACTTTAGTTTCTCACTGACTTCAAGATAATATCTATAAGAATCACTTTTCAAGAAACAAAAATTCTCTCAAATACTCCCATAATATACTAGAACTGCCAATATGAAATTATAGTTCTCATACACAATAAAATCCGCTTGATCCACCTCCTAATTCCATTCACGTTTCCAATAATTAAAAAATAAATAAATTTGAACACAGCTAATTATATTTAATTTGACACAAACTAATTTACACTTCTATTTGTGCGTGTATTATGTTATTTTCATTTTCATTTTCATTTTATCGATAATTAAATTTCATTAAACTTTACAAAGATACTAAAATTATATGTAATTAGGAAAAATATAATCATATAATATAATTGGATCTGGAATATAATATAAGATTATATATTATTAGTCCTATGATTCAGATTATAAAATTTTACTTAGCCTTTGTAATACAGATTATATTACATTATAATTTTAAAATTATATCAAATAAAATAATTAATTTTATAATATAATTTTTAAAATTTTCGTAAACTCCTCAATCTCAAACTCACCTTTGCATGCAGTTCCCATTCGAAAATTTCTTTGCATGCAGTCCCTGATGGGATTGACAAGACAGCTTTGTGAGTATTATTTGAAGAAAGTTAAGTATAAAAGTTAGAAATTTGAGTATGTAAGATTGCATCCACCACATTAAGAACCTTATACTCAAATTTCTTAAATTAATACTTAATCTCAAATAATTTATACTTAAATTTTTACAATATATACTCAATTTTCACTCTTTTATACTCAATCTATTAGAGAGTGAATGTAAAAAATTTATCAAATAGATAGTGCATATAAAAATTAGTTTGAGATTGAGAAGTTTTTTATAATTTACCATAAGATTGATTTTTTTTTTTTATCAAACATAGCCTAAAAAAAAGTGGAAATTAAGATTCGAAGGCATTTAAGACGACAGACTGACTTAATTGCATGGATATAAGACTTAGGAGCTAAGCTTATATCAGTTCTCATTCACAGGAGATGGGAGCAACTACAGCTGGAAGATCCAACAGCCTTAACAAATTAAAGATCTGATCCTCTGTCCTTGTCGCAACACGTATCTACCCTGCTACTGTTGCCATGCAGGGCATCCTATGGAAACCATGTACTACAGCACTGTTCTCGTTCAAGTTCCTGAGTGGGAGAAAAAAAAAAAATAATCAATATTAAATTTGAGATGATGAATTTGATTTTACAAATTTTTTTATTAATTATTAGAATAAATCAAAAAATATTCACTGTGAATAATTTAAAAATCTAATATTTTAAAATTAAACGATCCATTTAGAAAATAAAGAACAATACATTCTTGCTTGCATGCCATTAATTCTCAGTGAAGTCACATATAGGCAATTTATGCCCCACCCATATCAATGAGGCAGCTGTCTAGGTATAACAGAGTTAAAAATAGTACTACGATTCAATTCTCTGCTGGAATATATATTGTTGTTTAATTTAGTAGAAAAATTTAGATTCAGTAGCCATAAATTGAAGTATTCATGGTAGAAAAAGCCCATGAATTTATTTTTATGAGTAAAATAATAATTCGACATTGGACAATCTTATAAGAACGATGAAGACTTTTATATGATTATTTTAGGGATCAATCGGGCGGACGGACGAGTAGGAGAAGTGATGGGAGCTACTTCTTTTTCGATTTGAACATCGGAGTAGTGTTGTCGAGGTTAGTCTTGGCCGTTTCTAACTCTTTCTGATGCTTGCAGTCATCGGGTACAAATCAGTTCGTCGTTAAAAAATACTTATCCATTTGACCCTTTAACTACCAACGTCTATCTGATTGAGACTGAGTCGGTAGTCCGAGATTGAAAACAACTCGTTAATCATTTTTATAATTTCGGATTTAGCCGAACGATAATTTACACAGTGAATTCAGCACATGACGATCATGGATAGTTTTATTCATCCAAAAGGAGTGCACGGGGAGGAAACCAGAAACAAACAAGATGACAGAGAGAAGCTAGCAAAAAGGCTGAAACTTAAACCATGATGGTTTGCCGCTCGGAGTCCGTGGACCTCGAAGCGTAGAATCTAGCAATGAAGTCGAAGGCCTTCTTGTCCACGTCCGGCGCGCCGAACCACCATCCGTGGTCCTCGTCGCTAGGCCGGACCTTCCTCGCGCACCGCTGCTCCCACTCGGTGGGTTCCTCATCTTCTCTCCTCGGCCCACTACCAGAAAAGTGGTGCTTAGCGGCGATTTTTTAGCGGCGGTTTGCTAAACCGCCACTATATTATGTGTTTCCCTGCGGTTTACATTAACCGTCGCAAATTAAATTATTTAGCGACGGTTAATTTTTGAATCACGGCGGTTTAATGATTCGCGGCGGTTTCAATTTTCCTTAACCGCTGCTAATTGGAAAAAGATGAAAAATTTGAATTAAGAGCTCATATTTAAATCCCATCCCTTAATCAAATGGACGGTCAGATCTTCTCATCTGTTAATCACATCCATGAACGGCTCAGATATAGATCCCCTTCCTCACTTAAATTCAAAGGTTAAGATCAATATCTTCCTCATCACTTAAATCAGATGACTCATATCAAAAGTGAACCGATCCAACGGCTAAATCTTCATCCCAATTCAATGGCTCAGATCTTAATAAAAAGAAATAGGAACCCTTACTTCTCCTCCCCTCTCCTAACCCACGCATACAGCAACCCTATTCTCTCCCAGCGCCGCACACAACTCTCTCCAGTTGCTCGAACGCGATCAGGTTCTGCAGGATGGTGTTCGACACGTTGTAGGCTCGGATCCGGGGGATCTCCAGCCGCCCGTTGGCGAAGGTGACGTCGAGGAAGCTGTCGGTGTCCATCTTCCTGACGATCTGCATGCTGGCGTTCTTGAGCTCGAGGGCACAGAGGACCGTGGCCGGGGTAAGCGGCGTGAAGACGGACTCGTCAGCGACCTTCTTCTCCAACTTGCGCCCAAAAGACGTCGCCAGCAGAGAGTAACCCACCGGGCTGCCGTGGAAGCCTTCAGCTGAAGCTCCTCCCCTATGATCCTCGCAGTCGGAGCTTTTGTCTGGGTTAGTGGCTTCAGGTACTTGCTGTATGCAGGAGTGCAAAAGATGTAGGATGTGATGCGATCTCCTAAGCGTCTCCGACACTTCCAATTTCTCTGGCAGCTTCTTAGTTCTTCCCGGAAGGAAGTCACTAACGTTGCAGTTCCCCCTCTCTCTTCTTTTCCGCAGCCAACCGAGAGGCTCCGTCTCCATTCGAGATTTCGTCAACCGCGTTGCAGTTCCCCCCTCTCTCTCTCAGTCAGTGACTCCCAACGGCCACTCCCAGCGGCTCTGGACCGTGGCCTCTTCGTCTCCTTCGTCTAGGCGCCATTGAAATCACAACCACTTCCTTTGGTACCTTCTGTTAGAAAGGCTAACGAAGAGTGCTTTACTCAAGGCAGGTATTTGGTAAATCATGGTTAAATCAGTTGCTTCAAGTATGCAAAGTTTAGAAAATTTCGCCAATTTAGATTTCAATGAGTATTTTATTGAGTAGGTGGTTTATTGAGTATTTTAAATCAGTTGCTTTATTGAGTATTGAGTATTTCACCAATTTAAAAAATTTCAAGTATTGATTTCGCCAATTTAAATAGTTGCTTTATTGAGTATTTGATTGAATAATTTCACCAATTATTCAGAGATACATTTACAATTTATACAAATTTTCAACCTTGTGTAGGTGGTTAGAGCACTCATACTCAGTATTTATGTGAGATTGCTATTTTAATCTTAGTAGTTGGGCAGCTTTGAGTTTATAGATAAAAAACTCCATAATTGGTAGATTTTCTGATTTGAGTTCATGTGCTCGTGGTTTTTATGCCTTATGTGTTGTTTGTGAAATGTCTTTCATACACTTTCAAGTTCTTATATGTCTTAGTTAGTTTCTATTTGAAAAAAAATGATTAACGAGGTTTTTCCAACCAACCTCGAGCGACCGGCCCGGTCACACGGAAGTTTCCCACTGGCTTAAAATATAATGGGTAAACTTTTTATAGTGACTAGCCCCACCGCCGAAACGGTCCCCTTTATCAGAAATCCCCTTCCGGGATTACTGGAGGCATAGTACCACTGATTGATAAGAGCATAATTATTGGAATAATATGGAGCATATTATTGACAATAATATCTCAGTCAATAAATATTAGTCGCTAAGAGGACTCGAACCCGAAACCTCAGGCAGCATATGTCTCCATGCTTACCACTTGGGCTAAGACACTTTGACTTAATAAATTTAATAGGTAAACTTTTTATAGTGACTAGCCTCACCGTCGAAACGGTCCCCTTTATCAGAAACCCCCTTCCGGAGATTTCTGGAGGCATAGTACCACTGATTGATAAGACCGCATATTATTGACAATAATATCTTAGTCAATAAATATTAGTCGCTAAGAGGACTTGAACCCGGAACCTCAGGCAACAATGTCTCCATGCTTACCACTTGGGCTAAGACACTTTGACCAAAAATTAGAATGGGTAAACTTTTTATAATGACTAGTCCCACCGCCGAAACGGTCCCCTTTATCAGAAACCCCCTTCCGAGATTTCTGGTGGCATAGTACCACTGATTCGGGATTTCTGGCGGCATAGTACCACTGATTGATAAGAGCATAATTATTGAAATAATATCGAGCATATTATTGAAATAATATCCTGCATATTATTAGCAATAAAATCTCAGTCAATAAATATTAGTCGCTAAGAGGACTCGAACCCGGAACCTTAGGTAACATTTGTCTCCATACTTACCACTTGGGTTAAGACACTTTGACAAAATACTCAAAGCTATCTTTTTTACTAAAGTTGTATCACATCAATTGCATTTGTGGGATAAGTGACAAGGCCTTGTCAATGATAATAGAGCTGTTGCATGATGCCTTTGAGCATGCAAAGATCCCAGAATCATTATATGAAGACAAAAAGACTATAAAAAAACTTGGCCTCAATTATAAGAAGATAGATGCATGTCCAAATGATTGCATGCTATATTGGGGACCTGATAGAAGTTTGAATGACTGCAAGCGATGTGGCACATCTAGGTGAAAAAATTCTTCAACTGGACATCAACTTGATATTACTAAAAAGAAAAAACAACAACCAGCAACGTTTCTTCGTTATTTTCCTCTAATTCCTCGGTTGCAAAGATTGTTCATGTGTACTAAGACATCTGATGATATGAAATGACATGCTGTGGACAATAATAAGGATGGCTTCTTGAGGCATCCGAGAGATGCTGAGGCATGGAAAAGATTTAACTCTAAATTTGTTGAATTTGCTTCAGATGCACGTAATGTTCGCCTAGCGCGCGCTAGTGATGGGTTTAATCCTTTTGGAAATATGAGCACTAATTATAGCATTTGGCCTGTGATTCTCATTCCATACAATACCCCTCCTTGGACATGCATGAAACAAACTAACTTCATTCTCTCGATGATCATTCCAGGTAAGAAAATGCCAGGGAATGACATAGACATTTACTTGCAACCTTTAGTTGATGAGTTGAAAGTGTTGTGGGATGGTGTTGAAACATTTGATGCTTCATCGAATGAAAGCTTTAAAATGCGTGCAGCATTAATGTGGACAATTAGTAATTTTCCTGGTTTAGGGACATTGTCTGGGTGGAACACATATGGTAAGCTAGCTTGTCCTACATGCAATATTGATACTGAACCTTGCCAACTTCATCATAGTAGAAAATGGTGTTTTATGGGTCATCGTCGTTTCCTACATGATGTCACAAATTTAGATTGGATAAGGTTCGATTTGATGGTAAAATTGATAAAAGAAATCCACCTGTTAAATTATCTGGCTCAGCTATTTTCAGTCAGGTTGAGAATATCCAAGTTTCATTTGGGAAGACACCAGAGGTGAAAGGGAAAAGAGGACGTGGGCAGCGAAATGCCAATGAAGATGAATCACATTGGAGAAAAAAGAGTATATTCTTTGAACTTCCATATTGGGAGTTTAATGCATTGTGTCATAATCTTGATGTAATGCACATTGAGAAAAATGTGTGTTATAATATTCTGTACACTTTGCTCAATGAAAGTGGAAAGACAAAAGATCATCTTAATGCCCGAAAAGACCTATAATCTATGGGCATAAGATCTGGATTTTGGCCAAATGAGAATGGGAAATATCCTTCTGCTATTTTTACTATGTCAAATAAACAAAAGGATATATTTCTTAAGACCTTGAAGAATGTGGTTGTTCCATATGGTTACTCAAGCAACATTTCAAGGTGTGTTGATTTGAAACAGCGTAAGTTGTTTGGGTTGAAAAGTAATGATTGTCATATTCTAATGGAACAACTGTTACCAATTGCTTTAAGGAATGCAATGTCGGGGGTAGTGTTTACGGTTTTAGCCGATCTTTGTTCGTTCTTTCGACAAATATGTATGAAGGTGTTGAACTCCATTGATCTTGTTACGCTTCAAGATCAAATTGTTCACACTCTTTGTCATTTGGAGATGATTTTTCCTCCATCATTTTTCACAGTCATGGTTCACTTAATTGTTCATCTAGTTGATAAAGTAAAAGAGGGAGGCCCAGTGCATTATCGATGGATGTATCCAATAGAAAGGTAAACTTAACATGGCAAATTTCTTTTGTTCACTTTCTTTAAATAAGTAGTACATTGTTTTAGATGAATCCATAAACTTTTTAATGTGAAGGTACTTAGGTCGTTTGAAGTCTTATGTGTGTAATAAGGCACAACCAGAAGGCTCTATTGTTCAAGGTTACTTGGCTAAAGAAATTCTTACCTTTTGTTCAAGATATTTGGATGACACGGAGTCAAGAATCAATAGACCAAGGCGTGTTGATGATCAACCTGGTGGTCTTGAACACCATGAAAGCGATACTATGTTCCCAAAAGTTGGCAGATCAGTTGGGGGTTTCTCATATTTTATATTAACACCAATAGAGAAGTTGCAAGCACATCGTCACGTGTTGGTCAACTGTGTAGCAGTAGACCCTTTTCTTGAGTAAGTAATACATAAAGTTTTACACAAATCTTGTTGCAATTCAATTGTCTTAATATTTTACATTAGTTTATTCTTAATTATAGGGAATTTAGGACAATAACAAAGAGGATGTTAAGGCATCAGACACGGTTGCAATCAGAGATAGATAAAGTTGTAGACAAGGAATTTCCTAGCTGGTTTCAGAAGCACGTGAGTTGAAGTTATGCTATATTTTTTATTTAATTTTAGAGGTTTAACTAATAGTTAAAACTATGTGTGATAATTCTTGATGCCAGATCTCCAATGAAGGTGTTAGACATCCAGATGAATTAAGGTGGCTTGCACTTGGACCACTTGATCAAGTCAAATGATTTAGTGCCTACAATGTGAATGGATTTAAATTTAGAACTCTTTCTCGAGAGCATGGGTTGAAAAGTCAAAATAGTGGAGTATTTGGAATGTTTGACACTAGGAGCTACGCAAGTAATCATGATAATAATGTAGCAGTTGGAGGTGTTCCTTATTATGGAAAATTAGTGGACATTATTGAATCGGCAATTTATCAAAGGGCGTACATAAATATCAGAAATTACCAAAGGGCGTACCATGATTTCTATTTTACCAAAAGGCGCATGCCTTTATGTGAACTTCCTTTTATACCCCTCCTTCTAACTGCTGTCTTTTTCTTCTCTCTCTCAGTAATAAATTTTGAGACATCTGCACGTGCTTTTTCAGACTTTTATTTTAAAATAATATATTATGAAATCGGCGCTAAAAACGTAAGGTAAAAATTAAAAAAAATATTTCAGTTAAAAATAGCTCATCCAACGTGATTTAAAAATATAAATAAATAATTTTTAAATTTGATTAATAAAAATTAATATATTAAATAATATTTAATAAATATATTAATATATATAAAAAAATTTCAAAAAAACGTATGCAGAAATTAAAAAAACATAAAAAAATTTCAAAAAACAAAACGTATGCAGAAACCCAAAAAAAACGTAAAAAAATTTCAAAAAAAAATGTATGCGTGGGCTGAAATCTATTGATTTCAGGCCCACGCTAGGCCTAAAATCAATAGATTTCAGGCCCACGTTGGGCCTGAAATATTTCTATTTCAGGCCCAGCGATATTTTATTTCAGGCCCACGCTGGGCCTGAAATAAAAATATTTCAGGCTCAGCGTGGGCCTGAAAATTTTATTTCAGGTCCACGTTGGGCATGAAGCTTTTGATTTAGGCCCAACGTCTACTCAAGTTTTTTTTTCTATTTTAAAAATATATTAATATATAGAAAAACCTATCAAAACACTTAATTTCAAATTAAAACGCAGGGTCTGAAGTCATGCTAGGAGGACCAGAACATAGATGTGATGTCCATCAGTGGGTTTTGGTCAAAACTCACTGATATTTCTAAACTACTCCTATTTGATTGGTGATATCTAATATATAGATATTTGGACACCTAAAATATCATCTCCTACCTCTAACCTCTCTATTCATATGGAGTTTTCAGAAATCCAAATATGGGAGGTCCATCAGTGGGTTTTGGTCAAAACTCACTGATATTTCTAAACTACTCCTATTTGATTGGTGATATCTAATATATAGATGTTTGGACACCTAAAACATCATCTCCTACCTCTACCCTCTCTATTCATATGGAGTTTTCAGAAATCCAGATATGGGAGATCCATCAGTGGGTTTTGGTCAAAACTCACTTATATTTCTAAACTACTCCTATTTGATTGGTGATATCTAATATATAAATGTTTGGACACCTAAAACATCATCTCCTACTTCTACCCTATCTATTCATATGGAGTTTTCAGAAATCCAGATATGGGAGGTCCATCAGTGGGTTTTGGTCAAAACTCACTAATATTTCTAAACTACTCCTATTTGATTGGTGATATCTAATATATAGATGTTTGGACACCTAAAACATTATCTCCTACCTCTACCCTCTCTATTCATATGAAGTTTTCAGAAATTCAGATATGGGAGGTCCATCAGTGGGTTTTGGTCAAAACTCACTGATATTTCTAAACTACTCCATTTTGTTGATGCAGTCAGAGCCTGATTGTTGTTTTGGTGTTGACACCGATTTTAGTTTAGGTTGATGACTATGATTATGATTAAGTCCTGATCGGGGATTAGACTTGGTATGGAAAATCCTAGCTTGGAGGGCTAGGTGTTGGAAAATCCTAAACTGGAGGGTTAGGTGTGGAAAATCCTAGCTTGGAGGGCTAAGTGTTGGAAAATCCTAACCTGGAAGGTTAGGTGTGGAAAATCCTAGCTTGGAGGGCTAGGTGTTGGAAAATCCTAACCTGGAAGGTTAGGTGTGGAAAATCCTAGCTTGGAGGGCTAGGTGTTGAAAAGTCCTGATTCGGAAGGGTTGGGTGAAAATTCCTAGCTTGAAGGGCTAAGTGAAAAGTCCTAACTTGGAGGGTTAGGTGAAAAGTCCCAACTTGGAGGGTTAGGTGAAAAATCCTGGCTTGGAGGGTCAGGTCCTAGCTTAGAGGGCTAGGTGTGGAAAAGTTTTAACTCGGAAGGTTGGGTGAAAAGTTCTAGCTTGGAGGGCTAGGTGAAAAGTCCTAACTTAGAGGGTTAGGTGAAAAGTCCCAACTGGAGGGTTAGGTGAAAAACCCTGGCTTGGAGGGTTAGGTCCTAGCTTGGAAGGCTAGGTTGGATGAAATCCTAGCTTGGAGGGCTAGGTTGGAGCCCCTGGATCGGTCTGGTGACCGATCAGGGAGTTGGCATGGTGCTCCTTCGTGGATCGGTCTAGTGACCGATCCAGCGATGACTGATCGGTCCGGTGATCGATCAGGGAGTATGCGTTTCACCCACTGCTTAGCTCCTGATCGGTCTGGTGACCGATCAGGGAGCACACAGTGAGGTTGAGTTCCCCTGCTGATCTTCTCCTGATCGGTCTGGTGACCGATCTGGGTCACTGTGTAGATCGTTCGAAAAATTCAGATTTTTCAAAAACCTTATGCTCTAAAACTTATTATCATCTCAAAATAATGTTTTCAAAAATTGGCTCAAAAACCTTGGTATATTACTATCTCTTTGAAGAACCATAATCATTTCAAAAAATTTTTTTTGGGGCTCATGCATTAAAAATCATCTTCATTTTAAGTTATGTTTTCAAAAATTTATCTCCTTAAAAGTTATCATACTCAGAAGATTATTCAAAATTATTCTTTTGATTTTAGTAAACCCTAAAGACACAGAGGAAGGTCCACTTCATGATCTACAAGGACTCCTAGGATGTGTCAAATTTAGGGGGAGTTTGAGTCAAAAGAAGAATTTCTGAAATGTTTTGCTAATTATTTGTTTTGAAGTTATTAGATAATTCTTATAATTTAAATCAAACCTTAAAACTCAGAGGAAGATTGCTTGTAGTCAACAAGCTTCCTAGGACTGGGTCAAGTTTAGGGTGAGATCAAATTAAAAGAATTATTGAACATTCTTAAAATTATATGTTTTCATGCACTGAACGTTTAACATCCTTTTGAAAACTTAAATAATTCATCTTTCAAAATACTATTATTTTATTTCTCAAAATTCTTGTGGCTTATGAAATTATTTTTATAATATTTACTTGGGTTGGAGAAATTTCCAGGACAATTAGGAAAATGTCTTTGTAGTCAACAAGGTTTTCTGTGATTGTGTCAGACTGAAAGATAAAACAAATCAAGTAAAATATTGTGTCTTCAAAGGTTCACAGTTTTTTTTAAAAATGCACTAGCATATATTTTCAAAGTACTATCATTTTGGATTATCAAAATTCTGTTTAAAAATAATATTACTTGAGTTTGAAAAATTTCCAGGACACTTAGGAAAATGCCCTTGTAGTTAACAAGGTTTCCTAGGATTGCGTCAGACTGGAAAAGAAACCTAGTCAAGTAAAATATTATGTTTTCAAAATGCATAATACTTTTCAAAAATTACTTATATTTCTCAAAGTCTAATAGTTTTCAAAAACAGTACTTAGACTTTCCAAAAAGGCTCAATATGTTTTCAAAAGTACTTACATATTTTTTAAAAATGCATATTTTTTTAATAATACTTATATTTTTAAAAATACATAATTTTCAAAAGTACTAATATTTTTCAAGGTAATAGTGTTCTAAGTGCGTGAATTTTCTAAAAGACTTGCCTATAAATACATTTTTTTTAATACCTTTCAAAGTGGAGTTTTGCAATATAAAGCTTTTTGCTATGCTTTCAAGAATTATGCTAAGTAATTTTATATTTTCAAGACTCTTAAGCTCTGATACACAAATTTTTAAAAAAAATTTTAAAATATATTTTTCAAAAGTTCTTTATTGATATATGACCAAGGGGGAGAGTAGAAAAAGTGAAAATCAAATTCTTCCTTAAACTTTTTCCCCTTTTCAAAGAAAATTTATCTTAGAAATGGTCTAAGGAGAAGAATTTCACATTAAGGGGGAGAGAAAGGAAATTTTTTTAAAGTTTTATCTCTTTTTCAAAAAGTGCTTCAAAAATTTCTAAGTATTTCTACGCGTTTCAAATTTTTTAAGTGCATTTTTTTTTCCTAAGTAAAATTTTTTTCTTAGTAAATAAAATTTGTCTGAGCAAAAACTTTTTAAAAATTTTTGGAAAATATTTCCAAGAAAAGTTTTTTTTGGTGAAAAACTTGTCGAAAAATTTCTTAAAGATTTTGTTTTTCAAAATGCACAAAGTGTTTCCAAGCAAATTTTTTCTAAGTGTGCAAACTTTTTTTTTGATAAACAAATTTTTTCCCAATTCTCAAAGTTGATTTTTTTTTAAAAAGGGAAATTTGCCTTTAAAATTTTTGCCTAAGTAATTTTTTAAAATTCCTTTTGCAAAGCCTTGTAAGTATAAGTTGTTTAACAAAATTTAGGCTTGCAAAATTTTTCAAAATGGAAAATTGTCCAAGTATAAAAAGTTTCTTATGCAAAGGCTTTTACTGTATTTTTTTTTGAAAAACACTTTGTCAAAAACTTAGAAGTTTTACAAAAACTCAAAACTCCCTATTAGAAACCTTGTTCACCCATGTATGTTTATGATATATGTCAAAGGGGGAGGAAAGGTCAAAGTTAAGTGTTTTATGTGTTTTATAACACAAGTATTGAGGGTTTTAGGGGGTGTATGAGAAATAATTTTTTTTTTCATAAATCTATTCTGTTCATACTTCATTGTGTTCTTATCTTCTGTTATTAACTGTTATAAGTTTTTACTTAACTTTGAATTGTGTTGCCATAAATCAAAAAGGGGGAGATTGTTGGTGCAGGAAACACCATATCGAACCTTGTTTTGATATTAGCAAAGGATTCAAAGTTAAGTTTATTTGTGATCTAATGATGTTACTTAAGTATGCAGGAAAAGTCCTTGCGAAGGGCTGCTAGGCACCTGACGAAGGGCTGCCAGGAAACAAAGTCCTAACGAAGGATTGCCAGGCACCTGACGAAGGACTACCAGGAAATAAAGTCCTAGCGAAGGGCTGCTAGGCACCTGGCGAAGGAATGCCAGGATACAAAGCCCTAGCGAAGGGCTGCTAGGCACCAGGCGAAGGACTACTTGGAACTAAAGACCTGGCGAAGGACTGCTGGGCACCAGGCGAAGGACTGCTTGGAACTGAAGACCTGGCGAAGGACAGCTAGGCACCTGGCGAAGGACTGATGGGCAAAAGTCCAACCGGAGGAGCCGGTTGACATCAGGTAAATTCTCCTGAGAGGAGTAGGTGAGGACGCGTTCCCCGTCGAGGGAACAATAGTCGTCGGTTCAACCTAGGGTTCCATTTTGGAGACCCAAAGTCAGAACCAAGACAGCTAAGGCTGTATAAAACTAATACTTGATTGCTTTATGTTGTTTTGGACTAACCCTGGATGCAGGACTGAAGGAATGAGTGTCTGCAGCTCAGAACGCCTCAAAGGAGAGAGACAACAGCTGAGTAGGGCGCCCCCAGTGTCCCGGGCGCCCACAAGGTCAAGGCAAAACAAGTTAAGCAAGAAACCACTTCGCAAGCTTACTGGGGGGCACCCCCATGCTCCCGGGCGCCCCCAGGCACCAGGGCACCCCCAGTACCCAGGGCGCCCCGCACTCAAGCCAAACGAAGCGGATAACTCTTATCCAGCTGAGAAGCTCGCTGAAATGGTCAACCAGGGCGCCCCCAGCGTCCCGAGCGCCCCTAGAGTCCCGGGCGCCCCCAGAGTCAATCCTCAGCCCTATTCGAGTGGGATAAGGGCTGACCGAGGTAATTCTGGATCGGTTGACACGTGGGGGGGGCGCCCCCAACGTTCAGGGCACCCCGAAGTGCTATAAATAGCACCCAACACCAAGGCTTCTCAACATCAAGTTCTCCAATGCAAATACGCTCTTCAACTCACGCGCTCTGCTCCAGAAATCCTTCATCTCGTGATTCTAGCGCCGGCAATGACCCTACGCACCGAAGAACGATCTACACCGGGCGTCGGTAACGAAGAGCCAATTTTTGTATTCTTACTGCACTTATAACTGTACAACTCTTTGTAAGATTTTACGCTATTATAGTATTGCCCGCAGTAAACGGTCAAGGACCGTGGGCCTTGGAGTAGGAGCCGACCGCGACTCCGAACCAAGTAAAATCGATTGTGTCTTTGTGTTTTGTTTATTCCGCTGCGCATTTGCTCTTAATTTTATCCGAAAAATGAGTAACGATATTCAACCCCCCTCTATCATTTTCTCTCGATCCAACACACCCTTTGGCACCGGAGGCTAGCACATGTTAACATGAAGAACATTCGGAAGTTGGCCAACAAGGGATTAGTTCGTGGCTAACCAAGCATCAAGTATGAAAAAGACAAACTTTGTGATGCATGTCAAATGGGTAAGCAAACAAAATCTGCACATAAAGGTAAAAGCGCTGTAAGTACATTTACCGCTTTAGATTTACTTCACATGGATCTATTTGATTGTAGCACTATCATATCATTGAATGGAAGTAGATATTGCTTTGTTATTATTGATGATTTTACTAGATATACATGGACTTATTTTCTAAAATATAAGGACCAAACCTTAGACGTTTTTATTTCCTTTTGTAGAAGGGTTGAAAATGAAAAATCATCAACAATTAAGACAATTAGAAGTGATCATGGAGGTAAATTTCAAAATCAACGATTCTTAGAATTTTGTCAAGATAGAGGTTATAGACATGAGTTCTCCACTCCTAGAACACCACAACAAAATGGTGTTGTAGAGAGGAAGAACCGTGTTTTACAAGAGGCTGCACGAAGCATGCTTAATGAGTACTCACTACCGAGTTACTTATGGGCTGAAGCTGTAAATACAGCTTGCTATGTGCAAAACCGAGTCCTCATTCATAAGTTCTTAGGAAAGACTCCCCATGAACTTTGGTTTGGGAAACCACCTACGGTTAAACACCATAGGGTGTTTGGTTGTAAGGTGTTCATCCTAAACACCAAGGATCACCTTGGAAAGTTCACGGCAAAGGCTGATGAAGGGATACTAGTCGGGTATTCCCTAATTAGCAAAGCCTATCGAGTCTACAACAAGAAATCTAGATTAGTTGAAGAGTCTTCTGATGTTGTCTTTGCAGAAATTCCAAAAGACAATGGTCAACCAGAAGATGAAGTCCAATTCGAACTTAGAAGACTAAGCTTAAGTGAGAGTCCAAATGTTTTTGATGGTGATGAATCCAATGACGGTGAGCCTAGACAATCCTTAGATCAGCCGGACCCTGAGGCTGAGCTTGTGTCTAGTGAACCCATTCAAGAAGCACCATGATGACCGCTAACTAGGTGTCACGAAATGTGGGTCTCAAAATTTAGATATTTGTAAGCTGGAAACCCTTTTTGCAATCAAAGATGAAAACGTAGTAAAGGGGCCACAGGTCGTATTTTTTCTAGGGCTAGTTGATGTTGTGTGATTCGAGCTTGTATTTATGTGTCATTGATATTTTGGGTTTCGAATAAAATCTGGGTTTGGATTGCAATTAGAAATGAAAGCACAATGAAAATAAAGGAAACTTAGCTAATAAGCTAAACAAAGTGATGACAAGTAATACTCAGCTAATAGGCAATTAAATCAACTGATACAACTCTGCAAAATTCAGGAAATCAAACTTAAACTCAAATGCTAGAGTACACTGCAAGTGGTGTTGAACTCCAGAGGTTGTCACCCCAGGCCGAAACTCAGTTTGATACAAGTTGAAGGATTAAGTCAAACTTGATAAGCAGAGAGGGAAATCTAATGTGCCAAGAACTGAGCTGAATGCAAATCTATAAACTAGTACAAGGTAACTGATGTGAGGCAAATGAATCGGATGCAGAATTCAATCATAGATGGATGCAAAAACAAATGAATCTGAAGCCAAATTTCAGAAATGAAAATGCAGAAAACTGATTTGAGTGCAGAGATTCGAAGGCAGAAATTAAAATGCAAAACTTAAACAATCAAAGGCAATGATGTAGTGACAAATTTGAGGGACTGAAATTAACAATTGCCAACTGAACTTTAGTCTCTAATCGGGAATTTAGAAAAACTGAAGAGAAACTGAAGATTACGTGGTTCGAATTCAAATAAGATGAACTAAAACTTGCTAAAATTCAATTGATATGAAAGCTGAAACTAATGCAAGAGTTGATTTGAGTGCTAAGTAAATGGATCAAGCTACAAAGGAGATTTAGAGAAGAACTAATCTTGCTGGATACAAAATTCGGGAACTGAAACCAAGAGCTGATACTCAACTGAAATTGAAACTGCCGAATTGCAGAAACTAGCCCAAAAGTAGAGTCTAATGCAAAACTGCAACACCTATTTTAAAGGCAGAACCAAGCTGAAATCGACACACTAATCTACAATTTAGAAAAGCTTAAGAAGGCTACTGGTTACTTGACAAAAACTAAGAAACTATCACAAATAGGGCTGAAACTACTGATATGCAGAAATTAAAGTTGGTATGCAGCTACACAAACTGGCACGCAAGCAAGACAAGTTGATACGCAACAATTAAACAGAAAATAAACTGGAATTAAAAACAATTGTTCACTCACTAACTTCCTAGCTAACTACTTGCAGAATTTAAACACTAATTAGAGCAGAAAACAATTTGGAATGGTAAACTACAGTAGCTGATACAGAAAATTCAGAAACAGAACAGATTGCGACAGAAATGAAATTACAGCTAAAACAAAGAAATTAGCTACGGAAACTACTCCTCAATCCTCCCTTAGCTCAAACCCTCCTTGTTCGTCACGCAAGGGCAACCCAAGAACCCCTTCAGCTCCGCAAATCAATTGGAAAACAGCTTCACTCTCAATTCTACTCAAACTGCACGCAGCTGGAAATCCAATCCAATCTCCTCAATCTCAATGGATGGGATTGCGAGGATGATTTGAGGATCATCTGAGCTCACCTGAGGACCCCTACAGACGGCTCAGATGATCGGAAATGGCTCGTGGATGAGAAACAAGTGATTGGATCGCAGAACTGTCGAAACCCTCAAACAGCCCTGTTCTGGCGCAATTTTGAGCTGAAATCTCCAAAGAAGCTTCCTCCAACGATCCAAATCTTGATCAAAGGTTGAAGTTGAGGTGGTCACGCCTTCAAACTAAGGAAATTGCAAGCAAAAAAATGAAGAACACGATGAAGAAACACTGTTGCGGCGAAGACGCGACGAGGAAGAAGTGTGGATGATTTTTGATTAAATACTTAGCAATAGACGACCCAGATTTCTTTAACTCAATCCAACGACTGATCTTCATCCGATCTGACCCAAACTTTCCAGATGTTGATCAAGGGTCAGAATCTGCCTCGTGGTAGCTCGGATCCTCCAGATTTGCAACGGATTGCTCAGATCAACCTAATCTTTGAATGGACAGTCTAGAGCCCTCCGTGCTTGATCCAACGGTTGAATGATCTCTGATTGGGATGAAAATATCAAATCTTGACCTCAGTGCTTGATCAACCCTAACCCTAGCTCGGATTACCACAGATGGTCCCAGATGGCTCAGATCTAGCCGCTTTTAAATCGGACGACCCAGATTAATCTGATGCTTGATCATTCGATCCTGGTCCACTTCTGACTCAAGTTTGACCAGCATAACCTAAGTCCATGATCCTTTCATGCCTACAAAAATAGATCAAAAATTTAGTGGCCATATAATTCAAATATGTACAGATTTGTAATTAAGTCCAAAATAGCAATAATTTCTAGACTCTAGAATAAATTCACAATTAAGCAAGAAAATCATAAGTCAAACATGGATTTTGGCATCTGAAATAATCAATAAAATAATACTTATCAACTCCCCCACACTTAAGCTTGAGCGTCTCCCGAAACTACTAAGTATGTATCCCTTAGGCTCTTTCTAAACATAATTAGAAACAAGTGAAAAGAAATTACCTAAGGTTGTCAATTCTCAAAAATCTAAGCTCTATGGATTAGTATCTCGTCCTTAAATCAACAACTTAGCCTCTTCATCCATCATGATTCATTGAGATGAATTTAACTCACTAGCCTTTCAAGGGAAATTTTTGGTGGCTCTCTTCTTGAGTTCTAACTTGATGATGGAAGTGGAGCTCACTTAAACACACATGCTTCTTGCACTACCATAGGCTTGCTTGTTATCTAATCTCCACCATTATTCATGATTAGGATCCACATCTACAAAAACAAGTGTAAACATGAAAAATGGCAAGAATGAAGTGAAAGCCAAGAAAATAGACAATTTGATGAAGTGGGAGACTTGGTTGCTCAAGAATGTTTCCAATGTGCTTTGCCCCTCTTGTCAGTCCTCTAGTGAAATAAAAAGTGTGGTGAAGTCAAACTTGAATAATTCCTTTGATTTGGATGAAGAAAACCCTATTGGTCTCAATGTGTCAATTCTTGTCTATGCGTGCCACTTGCATCCTTATCTCTTTTTTTTCTTCTTTCTTTCTCTCTAGTAAGGTCAGAATGTAGTGATGCAAGGCTTGGATTTGGATGAGATTAACCCCACTGAATTCAATTGTGCCAAGTCTTCAATTGCGTGCCATTTTGACTCTTTATTGTCTTTTTTTTTCTTCTTATATGGTCAGCTGCTAACTTCTATTTTTGGTCTTCATTTTGCTCAATCTTGTCTTGCTCATGCTCCCCAAATCCTTGTTCAGAAACTGGCTCCAATCGCAGACTTGAAAAAGATTCACACTTTTATAAGTTTGCCAAAGAAAATGCATCTACTAATCCCTTAATTCCCAATTCAGCTCAATGCAATCAATTTTCAGACCTTGTAATTCTCTAATTCCTTCACCGCAGCTACACATTTAATCCTAGCATCAAATAGTAGTGGAGAATTCATATGTTTCACTTGAAAATTCCTACTCAGCAATGTTTGAATTCCCTCCATTGCATAATCAGTTTCAAACTGCACTTCCTTTAGCCACGGCACTGCACTTCTCTGCTGTTTTTATTCAGTAGTTAAGATTCTGCTCCCAAGAAGTTTAGCTCAATTGGAAACCATTAGGCAAGCTCGGTTTGAAGTCAGCAAGGTAGGGTTGACTTAAGATTCATGCATTCAATTGGAAGTTGGTACAAAACTGCCTTACTAGTTTCTCCACTGATATTTTCTTCTTCTTCAGCTCGAATGCAGAGATTTGTCCTCAAGTCAGCCGCTGGCTTCTGATTTTGGTTGCAGCTAAGTATCCACTCATGTTTTTTTTCCTTCATCTTGCTCAGTTATGTGGTGCCCAGCTCTTCTTCTTTTCATAGCTACAAATTTTCTCAGCTTCCAATCTGTTTTTTTTCTGTTCTTTACTTTTCTTTCTTCACGGTTCAACTTCATGGCAATTAATTTCAAACCTTGCAACTCTCTGATTTCTTCAAAATGATCAGCATCAGCTAGTAGTGGAAACATTGATCCCAGCTGTTTCGGATTCCAACTTCACTGCAATTTTTTTTTCCATTTCTCTGTTCTGATCTAAATCAGCAAATCACCCAATTTTTTTCTTTATTCTTGCAGATTCGACAACAGCTACCAACAGGTTTTTCAGTACTTTTCAATTTACTTCGAACTCAGCTTCTCGGCTTCAGATTTCACAGCTTTTTCTCAGCTTCATTCGAATTTGGCTTGTATCATTCAGCAGCTCTCAGATCCAGCACTCGGCAGCAACAAATGCAATGCAGTTCAGATTTTTCAGCTGTAAATTTTTTTCTTCTTCAGATCAGCCTTCCTTCCAATTCTGTTTAAATTCCAGCCATGGCATAATTGTCTTCAAGTTGATACACTGCATTACATTTATCCTTGACTGGTTTCAAGAATTTTCTTCCTAAATGCTTCACTTGATTTTGGCACTGCATCATTTCGGCACTGCATCACTGATTTTAGTTTTCCCTTCTTTTTTTTTTCATTTTGGCTCAGAATTTTTCTTTTGTAATGGCACAGATTTTTTTCTTTGTTTGTGTGCCATTTTTTTTTAGATTTTTCCATTGCTTGCCACTTGAATCTTCAAAATGTAGTAAAGAATCTAAATCTCCAATTGCTTCCATCTCTCTTGCTCATTCTTGATACCAAACTCAACTCAATATGTAATTGTTTCCATCCTTCCATTGCAGAAATTTTTTTCTTTTGGATCGAAATGCCTCCTTGATACAAAACTTTTCCAAAACACTAATCACTCCCCCACACTTAATCCTTTGTCCGTCTCGGGCAAAGTAGCATTAAGAAACATCCCAAACAAACAAGTCATAGAAAAGTGTGGTCAAGAGTAGGAAATAAGGAAAGAAAAATAGAATGAACATGATTTGTGCCAAAAATTGATATGGAAAGGTAAACAAATTGATTAATCTCTATAGATGTGATCCAATCATTGAAATATGGTTTTGAAAGAACCCTAGCAAGTTCTAGAGTACAATTACATATGTGTATCACAAAAATAAGGATAATTCTCACTAGGTGCAAATGAATTATCTCAAATCATCAATTTAGAATCTAAAGCCAAATAGTACTCAAGCATCCAAGAATTCATCCATGAGCTCAAATCCTAAGTTTTAACAACCAAATTTAATTTATTTTCAAAAGACTCTAAAATGACATGAAGATAACCTAGAGGGATACATTTATTCCTAGTCATGCAAGAAAAAGTGGCCAAAAGAAATAACATGGTATTTACAATGTCTATTTATTCATTCTACTCTACTCACGCATTTATTAGCAAGAACTCAATTTAAAAGTGAAAAATGCAATAAAGGAAAATGCAAGAAAGAGCAAACTCCCCTTTATTTCTGGCGGTCGGAGTCTATCAAGAAATAGCCTCCATCGTGATAGTGGAGGAGTAGGGGTAGCTAAGAAAGTTTCCTTCATAGTCTTTTGGTGCATTACTCCCCCACACTTAAACTTTACAACAAAATGTTCAGGTGGCCGAAGTTGATTGATGTTCAACATCCATTTTAGAGGTGGAGTGCTTCGAATTACAGTAAGATCATCTCCTCCCTCTTTATTCTTTTTGGAAAACCTTCCAGGAGGCTGAAGACTGTTTAAATGGAGTACCCACTCCAGAAGTCTTTGGGACCCTGCAAAATAATGTAAAACCTTTCTCACACGTGTAGGGTAAGATAGAAGTGTAATACCATCAATTTCTACATAGAATGTATCCAAAAATGTATCACATCCAATAAAATTAATTTTTGACACCTCAAAGAGTTTTTCACAATTATTTGTCACAAAATATGTATCAAGCAATGCATTGCAACCCATGAAATCGATTTGAGGTACCTCCATAATTTTTTTACACTCAACCTCAGCATAAGATATAGCAATAGATTCATCGTAATAAACAACATCAATTCCAGGCAGTTCTAAAAATTTTCTACAATCCATATTCATAAAAGATGTATCAAGCAATGTATCACAACCCATGAAATCGATTTTAGGTGCCTCCATAAGTTTTTCACACTCAACCTCAGCATAAAATATAGCAAGAGATTCATCACAATAAACAACGTCAATTTCAGGCATCTCTAAGAATTTTTCACAATCAGTTTCAGCATAATATATATCAAGAATATCATCGCAATGAATAAAATCAAGTCTGGGTGCCTCTATGGAATTTTCATCATTATTTTTCACAAAAAATGTATCAAGACAAGCTTCACATGCAATTCTAGACACCTCTCTAAAATTTTCTAAAGGAATAGGAGAAATACTTACCTGATCGTGCTCAAGTTCTGGTGGGCACTCAACTGGAATAAGTGATACTTGGGTTCTTGCTCTCATTAAGCAAGTCCCTACACTTCCTGGTTTGTGTTGGATCGAGAGAAACGATAGAGGGGGGGTGAATATCGTAAAGCGTTAGGATTCGAGTTAGAGCAATTACGCAGTGGAAAATTCAAAACACACACGCAAACACCAAGTTTTTTACTTGGTTCGGAGTCGCGGTGGGCTCCTACTCCATGGCCCACGGTCGTTGACCATTTACTGCGGGCAATTCTATATGTGCGCAAAAACCAGTTTACAGAAATAGATTACAAAATAGTGCAGTAAACTTAAAGAAACTCTTCTTTACTGACGTCCGGTGTAGATTGTCTTTTCGGAGCAGTAGGACGTCATCGGCGCTTGAATCTCGAGTCGGGAGGTCTCCGGAGCAGAGCGCGGGAGTAGAAGAGCGTGAATGCATTGGAAAACTTGATTGTCTGAAGCCTTAGGGTCGAGGGCCTATTTATAGCCCCTGGGGGCGCCCGGATCGTCGGGGCCCCCCCCCCCCACGTGTCAGCCAATCCGCTTCTCTCTCGGTCAGCTCTGATCCCTTAAAACTCGGGATCAGGCTTTGACCGGGGCGCCTGGAACGCTGGGGGTGCCCGGGTTGACCGAGTCTCTTCTTATCTGTTGGCTTCGATGGGAGTTGCTTCGTTAGCTTCACCTGGGGGCGCCCGAACCATCCGGGGCGCCCAGGAGCAGCGGGGGCGCCTGGGAGAACGGGGGTGCCCGGGAGCACAGGGGCGCCCTGCCCATGAGCTGCAGAAGCAGTTCCTTTACTTCAGTTGTTTGTGTTCACCTTGGCGGCGCCCGGGACACTCCGGGCGCCCTACTCAGCTACTGCCTCACTCCTTTGAGACTCTCTGAGCTGCAGACACTCGTTCCTTCGGTCCTGCATCCAGGGTTAGTCCAAAACAACATAAAACAATAATGTGTTAGTTTTGTACAGCCTCAGCTGCCTTGGTTCTGACTTTGGGTCTCCAAAATGGAGCCCTACGTCGAACCGACGCCTACTGTTCCCTCGACGGGGAACGCGTCCTCACCTACTCCTCTCAGGAGAATTTACCTGATGCCAACCGGCTCCTTCGGTTGGACTTTTGCCCAGAAGTCCTTCGCCAGGTCTTAGATACCAAGCTGTCCTTCGCCCGGTGCCTAGCAGTCCTTCGCCAGGTCTTCAGTACCAAGCTGTCCTTCGCCCGGTGCCTAGCAGTCCTTCGCCAGTTCTTCGTATCCTGGCATTCCTTCGCCAGGTGCCTAGCAGTCCTTTGCTAGGACTTTGTACCCTGGCAGTCCTTCGCCAGGTGCCTAGCAGTCCTTCGCTAGGACTTTTCCTGCATACTTGAGTAACATGTTAGATAAACATTTTACCTTCACTTTTGAACCCTGTTGACATTATCAAAATATAGGTTTGACTTGGGTGCTTTCTGCGTCAACAATCTCTCCCTTTTTGATTTATGGCAACCCTGGTTCAAAAAGTTAAGTTTAATCAGAGCAGATAAAATGTAATCTGGTTTCCTCCCCTGGGAGGAATCTCCCCCTAGATTTTTCAAAAGTTTGTGGGGTTTTGAAAATAAATTCTAAGTCTAAAGATGGATTTTACTTAGAATAATTTTCAACAGAAGGCGTTGTATTTTCCAAACTAATTTTAGTTGTGCACTTTGAAATCTTAAGTTTAAGTACTTGGGAAACTTTTGAAAACATGAGTTTAAAGTACTTAGATAGTTTTTGAAAACATGAGTTTGAGTACTAAGGATAATTTTGAAAACATGAGTTTGAGTACTAAGAAAAATTTTGAAGCCTTAAGCTTAAAGTACTCACAAGTTTTGAAGGCTTTAAGTTTTAAAGTACTTGGTAAAACTTGAAAACTTTAGTTTTAAGTACTTAGAAAAATTTGAGAACTTTAGTTTAAGGTACTTAGCACGTTTTTGAAAACTTAAGAACTTAGTAAAATTTTGAAAACTTAAGTACTTAGTGAAATTTTGAAAACTTAAGTACTTTTGAAAACTTAAAAAATGAATTAAGTACTTTTTGAATAAAGGATAGAGTTTGAGTTTTGAATTTAAAAGAAAAAGCTTAAGTACTAAAGGTTTTCAAAAAAAATTTAAACTCTCTCCTTTCCTATCTCTCCCCCTTTGCCATATATCAAAAACAAATAAATATAGCAGAAATAGAATAACTGAATTGCATAAAAAATAAATTGCATAATTTGCTGTCCTGAGCCAATTCAGGATATGAACTAAACCAAATCAGTTTCAACTTTCTCTTTTAGGGTCCTGTCTAACCCAATTAGCTACTTACTAACTGTTATAAATAGTAGTTTTCGCTAGGGTTACTCAAGTTAAGTGTTCTGTTCAAGTTAGATTTTCTAAACTTGACACTTAACTTGATTACTGTGTAAGTTGTATTTAGTGCCCCAATTACTGCAGATGCACTGACTTAAAGCATCTTGAATTAAGGCAAAGACCTAAGCATCTCAACCCATTCTAGGTTATCAATCAAAAGTACCCTAAGGTGCTTGTGAGATGCTGGCTTCTAGATCTATAGGTGCATGCAGTTCTAGGGTTAGGGCCTAGGCTAAGTCCATTTGCGAAAAAACCCTAGTTTTGAAGGGGGTAGTTTTTACAATAAAGCTAAGTCGAAAAGTTTATTTTTCAAACCTTTTCAAAACTAAGTAAAAGCTGATTTTGAAAGTATTTGAAAACTGCTTTTAAAACTGATTTGAGTAAGAAAACCAATAGTGGACTAAGCCTATTCTACCAAGCATAATCATAACTGCCTTCTTAGTGAGCTGAAGTCAAACTCAGGTAGGGGTTTAGTGAATATGTCAGCTAAGTTAGATTTAGAGTCTATATGCTTAAGTACTATTTCACCCCTGGCTACATGGTCTCGTACAAAGTGATGTTTAACTTCTATGTGTTTAGTTCTGGAATGTTGGATTGGGTTCTTGGTTAGATTAATTGAGCTTATGTTGTCAATGAAAACCTGAGTTTGGGTGTAATTAAGCTGGAAGTCCTTAAGAGTGTGCATCATCCATAAAAGTTGTGCTACACATTCTCCTAAGGCAACATATTCAGCTTCAGTTGTGGATAGAGCTACACAGTGTTGTTTTCTACTGCACCAACTTACTAGACTATGTCCTAACAGTTGGCAGCTTCCACTTGTGCTCTTTCTATCTAACTTACAACCAGCATAGTCAGAATCCGAGTATCCTGACAAATCAAAGGTTGAGGTTCTAGGATACCAAATCCCTACATTTAGGGTGCCCTTAACATATCTTAGTATTCTTTTTAGGGCTGCTAAGTGTGTTTCCTTAGCATAGGTTTGGTATCTAGCACATATCCCTACAGCAAAAAGAATATCAGGTCTGCTGGCTGTAAGGTACAGTAGACTTCCTATCATACTTCTATAGAGCTTAAGGTCTACTGGTTTACCATCAGGGTCACTATCTATTTTTATGTTAGTGGCCATGGGGGTACTTATGCTTTTAGAGTTATCCATTTCAAATTTCTTTATTAATTCTTTAGCATATTTGGATTGATGGACATAGTTTCCATCTCTAGTTTGTTTGATTTGTAATCCTAGAAAAAAATTGAGCTCACCAACTAAACTCATTTCAAACTCATTTTCCATTATTTTCACGAATTCTATTATGTCATCTACGTAGATTTGGGTAATAAATATATCTTTTCCTAAGGTCTTACTAAATAAGGTTGAGTCAATTTGACCTTGTTTAAATTCTTTAGAAATTAAGTATATTGATAAACGTTCATATCAGGCCCTAGGTGCTTGTTTTAGTCCATATAGTGCTTTACTAAGTTTGTAAACGTGGTCAGGTCTTTCTAGGTCCTCAAACCCAGGGGGTTGTCCTACATAAACTTCTTCTTTAATGAAACCATTTAGAAAGGCTGACTTTACATCCATTTGGTATAGCTTAAATCCTTTATGGGATGCAAAGGCTAATAACACCCTAATAGACTCAAGCCTAGCTACTGGGGCATATGTTTCGTCGTAATCTAACCCTTCTACTTGGCTGAATCCTTTCGCTACTAAGCGGACTTTATTTCTGACTATTTCTCCTTGATCATTCAACTTATTTCTAAAAACCCACTTAGTGTCAATGACGGATTTGCCCTCAGGGTTAGGTACTAATTCCCAGACTTGGTTTCTCTCAAATTGGGCTAGCTCTTCTTGCATAGCTATGATCCAATCAAGATCAGGTAGGGCTTCCTCTATAGTTTTGGGTTCAATCTTTGAAATCATGGCTATTTGACTAAGGTTTCTATAGGAAGACCTAGTTCTGACTCCTAGAGTTGGATCACCTACAATTTGATCAGTTGGGTGACTGAGTCTGGGATTCTTGGTTTTTCTAGAACTTGGTTCAGCCTCAGGTCCGGCTGGTCAGTTTGGTTCACTATTTGATTCAACTCTTTGGGCTGGTTCAATTGTTGGGTCAATAGTTGGTTGATTTGACTCAGTAGTTGGTTCAATAGTTAGTTCGTTTAAGGGTTCAATTAAAGGTTCAACAGTTTGTTCATTATTTTCTTGATCAGAATTTGATGAAGTTAGGTCTAGATTATCAGATGTTGAGTTGATTTCTTCATCAAATATTAAGTTTGTTGTTTCTTCAATTTTCTTAGTTTGTTGTTGTAAAC
>JAGFNQ010000373.1:368792-404531 GCA_024364735.1 Boesenbergia rotunda | reverse complement strand
TGTTTGTCACTTGCTGGTTCAGCTGGTTCGTCCTTTCTTCGGCTTGTCCTCCGTGTGTTGGCTTGGTTCTTCAATTTTTTATAATAACTTCGGGCTAGTCGGACCAGCTCAGATTGATCTCCTTCTTCATCTTCTGCGTCTGAGTCTGAGGTAGACTCAGGTTCAGGTTGAGGTTTCTTCTTTGTCGATCTTCCAGTTTTTCCTGCAAAAAAGGCAATACTCTTCTCGGCCATATTGCAGTTAGTCTGTTCATGAAGTTCTAACTCAGAAAACAATTCGTCTAATTTAATTTTAGAGAGATCCCTTGAAACCTTGTATGCATCTACCATAGATGCCCACAAGGTATTTCTAGGGAATGCGTTAAGGGCATACCTTATCAGGTCACGGTTTTCGACCTTGTGACCTATAGTGTGAAGACCATTCATCAATTCTTGTATGCGTGCGTGGAGTTAGGCTGCTGATTCGTTGTCGGTCATCTTGATGGTGTACAATTTGTTCAGGAGCAGATCCCTTTTGCTGATCCTGGTATCTGACGTTCCTTCATGCAGCTCGATCAATTTTGCCCATAGCTCCTTGGCACTGTTGAAGGGCCCCACTCAGTTCAGCTCCTCTTTTGTCAAGCCGCATTGTAGGGTTTGTGTTGCATTTGCATCGGCTTCTATTTTGCGCTTGAGAGTAGTGTCCCATTCTGAGTAGCTTTGAGGTAAGCCTTCAGCGTTTGTGGGAATCTCCAGTCCGGACTGGATGATAATCCACATGTCCACCTGAGTTTTCAGGTGGACCTCCATTCGGCTTTTCCAGTAGGAAAAGTCTTCTCCACTGAAAAGTGGAGGTCTGGCGGTGCTAAATCCCTCTTGCATGGCCATTTGATCTGTAAATAAGAAACTAACAAAAAGAAACAAGTTTCCCAAGACTAGGTCTTCGATTAGTAGTGTTGGATGAATAAAATGAAATAACGAGGGGTGTTGCACCAACCTCGATTAAAAAAAATTTGAGCGAAATATTTAACGAAAAATTCGAAAAAAATAGAGAATAAAAATCCAAAAAAAATTTCAAACTGGTGGTTGCACCAGGTTTGAACTTCCCCGCTCTGATATCACTTGTTGGATCGAGAAAACCGATAAAGGGGGGGTGAATATTGGGAATCGTTTTTTGGAAAATTTAGAGTAAGTACGCAGCGGAAATTAAAAATCACAACACAGAAACACGGTCGATTTTACTTGGTTCGGAGCCTGGGTCGACTCCTACTCCAAGGCCCACAGTCGTTGACCGTTTACTTTGGGCAATTCTATATTAGGCGCAAATGGTTTACAAAAAAAATATTACAGAATTAAGTACAGTAAACTTAAATCGCTCTTTTACCGACGTCCGGGGTAGATCGACTTTTTCAAAGCAGCGGGACGTCGTCGGCTCGAGTTGGAAGGATTCCAGGGCGAAGCGCGAGAGCAGAAGAGCGTAGAAGCGTTGCTTGAAAGTTGTTGTTGAAGCTTGGGGTCGAGGGCCCTTTATATAGGGCCTGGGGGCACCCGGGACGTCGGGGGCGCCCGGGACGTCGAGGGCGCCCCCCCCCCCCCACGTGGCAGTTGATCCGGCTTGATCTCGGTCAGCTTCTGATCCCTTTGACTTCGGGATCAGCTTTGACCGGGGCGCTCGGGGCGCCCGGATTGACCGGGTCAAACTTCTATCTTCTTGGCTTCGAGGGGAGCTGCTTCGGTGGCTGACCCTGGGGGCGCCCGCAGAGCAGGGGGCGCCCGGGAGCAGCGGGGGCGCCCGGGAGCACGGGGGCGCCCGGGAGATGAGCTGTGAAGCCTGCTCTTTGGGTTTTGTGTTTTGTGTTCACCTTGGGGGTGTCCGGGACACTCCGGGCGCCCTGGTCAGCTATTGCCTCATTCCTTTGAGGCTCTCTGAGCTGCAGACACACGTTCCTTCGGTCCTGCATCCAGGGTTAGTCCAAAACATAATAAAATAATAACTTATTAGTTTGTACAGCCTCAGCTGTCTTGGTTCTAACTTTGGATCTCCAAAATGGAGCCCTAGGTCGAACCGACGCCTACTGTTCCCTCGACGGGGAACGCGTCCTCACCTACTCCTCTCGGGAGAGTATACCTGATGCCAACCGCTCCTTTGGTTGGACTTTTGCCTGGCGATCCTTTGCCAGGTCTTGGATACCGAGCTATCCTTCGCCCAGTGCCTAGCATTCCTTCGCTAGGGCTTCAGTTCCAAGCTGTCCTTCGCCTGGCACCTAGCAGTCTTTCGCTAGGTCTTTTTATCTTGGCATTCCTTCGCCAAGCCCCTAGCAGTCCTTCGCTAGGGCTTTTTATCCTGGCAGCCCTTCGCCAGGTGCCTAGCAGCCCTTCGCTAGGACTTTTCCTGCACACTCAAGTAACATTGTTAGATAACAATTAAGACTTAACTTTTGAACCCCGTTGCCATTATCAAAACATAGGTTTGACTTTAGTGCTTACTTGCACCAACACGACATCCCTAGTAGATAATGGTAAGATGCATCAGACCAGAACTCTATACAGGGCATAGTCCTAGACCTGAAGGTCAACGGACTGGAATCGTCTATCTGCAGGGAGTCTAGCATCCCTATAGAAATAGGAGTGGAGAGTGTCTAGAGTAATGTGAGAGTAGGGAGGATCAAATGGAGGGTTCCTAGGTGGATAGCAACATAAGGTGGACTGGGAGGGTCGTAGTCCAAGGAATCGATTTAGCGAGGTAGGGGTGATCGACAAGGGTATCCCTTGAACAGTAGTGACAAACATGAGATTATCCTGTCTAACTATGTTATTATAGAATTCGGCACATAAAGATGTATTGATCGAATGAGTGCAGAATACTAGATTATCTAGTTGATAAAAGTTTATGACATTTATGGCTAAAGGACAAGATTGGGTAAAGAAATGTCTATTGAGATAGCTAGTTTTGATAGGCTTGTAAGTTGTTCGAGCAAAACTTATTACACAATTCTAGAGTCGGGAATCTAGGTTCGGGACTCGGTTCGGTACCGGGGTTCGCTTGGTTTGCTCGGCGTTTTCTAAGTTAAGAAACATGCATTTATAAGAAAGGAATTAAGAAAATAATTCTAAATGCATAAAAGAAATCATACCGGGGAGGCATGGTTGAGATTGAGGAAGCACAAGTGTCACTTGATCTTCTTGGAAGGAAGGAAGTGAGGAAGGAAGATGGTTTTTGGTGTGGGAAGAGGAGGGGGTTCGGATGCCCTTTTATAGGCATGTCATTGGGGGCGCCCGGGAGCTCCCGGGCGCCCGGGACAGTGGTCACTGCCTTTGGCAGTGACAAGGTCTGGTTGGGGGCGCCCGGAGTGGCCCGGGCGCCCCGGTCAGGCTGAATTTGCAGCTTTTGCTGCTTTGACTGTGATGGGGGCGCCCGCGTGGTTCCGGGCGCCCTGATCAAGGGTCAGAGGCAACTTTTTACCTTGAGAGAAGGTAAAGGCATGGGGGGCGCCCGAGGAGTCACGGGCGCTCGGAGTGTGTAGCAAGTGTCAAATTTGATGTCTTGTCATCGTTTGACCGTGGCTTAATTGGTTTGACCATGGTTTGAAATGATTTGACTGCTTTGGCTATGGTTTGATTGCTTGACCATGATTTGACTATGTTGACCATGATTTGATCACATTGACCATGGTTTGACTACAGGATTAAATCACAATATAGGTATTAAAGAAATTTTAATTGAGTTTAATTTTACTGTCTCACTGAAGCTAGGGTTTTCAATCACGTTAGCCTTATAGGTTTTGTGAGACAGGTTTTGAAAAAAAACGACATGATTTATTTTGAAAATCTTAATTAATTTTGAAAACAGTTGTATTTATTTTGAAAAGTATGTTTAAGTCTACAAGTAACTGAAAATTTGTGTTAGATTTGAATTTGACAAAGAATAATTTGAATTTGAATTTCAAAAATTGGCTTCCAGGTCTTGGCGAGGCACTAGGCCTTCTTTGGTCGTAGCCTTATTGGATCATCAACCCTTTCCTTGACAAAGCCTTTTAATGAAATTTCATTTTCAAAATTCATCTTTGAAAAATTCTGGTCTAACTAGTTTAGGTCTTGGATCGGTAGCTTCGGCTAGTTTCACCAGTCTAAAGAGACCAAGTATACTTGACCTTATTAGAATTGGTTTCCCTAACGTACTATCATCTCACCGCCACCCAATACTATGTTGTTCAAATTTCAATTAAGTTTGTTCAGTCCTTATACTAACCATTCCTAAGTTTAAGCATGATAAATTGTAGGAATTTAAATAAACAATCAAGCAAGCAATTTGCAATCAAGAATTAAATTTTATCTAACAATAAATATAGTTTTTAATTTGGCTCCCCCTGAACTAAAGCCACGGTAATGGTTAGGCAAGATGTGAATCTTGTCCTTGGGGATCCAATACTGATTTGATCCAGTTTGTTTGTTCAGGTACAGTTTAGGTACTCATGCCTGAACTTTACTTCTGGACTGATTCAGTACAGCAAAGTAGGATCTTTGTCTAGATTTGATTCTATAGCCTAGTCCGGATCGATTTAGAATCGATTTTTGCTTTCCAAGAATCATGTCAAGACCCTTGGAACCAGAAGTGAATCGTTCTAAGGCTGATCTAAGATCCTTAACCTGAGTTTTCAGGGAGGAGTTCTCTTTCTCAAGTTTTTCAACTTGAGTAGGAGTTCCTTCTTGAACCTTCTCGGTTAAGGATTTAGAGTCAGCTCCCTCTTTCAGGAGTTTTACTTCCTATCGGAGGGATTCGACTCGGAGTTTGGCTTTCGCCAAATCTCGAGAAAGATACGATATTAATTCATTTAATTGACATCTAGTAAATCCACTTACCTTGATTTCGCCGTCTTCTGAGAATGTCAGTCTGTCGTCATCATGTTCTGATTCTGGCTCGGTCTCGACTTCTTCTAAGGCGGTTAGTGCGAGTAGGTTTGATTGTGGGACCTCTTCTTCCTCTTCGGAGGAGGACTCATCCCACGTTGCTTGAAGTGCCTTTTTCCTTCTATTCTTCTTGCTCTCCTTCAGGTTGGGGCATTCGGTCTTGTAGTGACCCTTCTTCTTGCACTCATAGCAGGTCACGTTGGGCTTGTTCTTTTCGTTTGCTGGTTCAGCTGGTTCATCCTTTCTTCTACTGGCTTTTCGTTTGTTGGTTTGGTTCTTTAATTCCTTGTAGTAGTTTCTTGCCAGTCGGACCAGCTTAGGTCTATCTCCTTCTTCGTCTTCTGAGTCTGAGTCTGAGTTAGACTTGGGTTCAGGTTGAGGCTTTTTCTTTGTTGTCCTTCCAGTTTTACCTGCAACAAAGGCAATACCTTTCTCGGCCAAATTGCAGTTAGTCTGTTCATGTAATTCTAATTCAGAGAACAACTCATCTAATTTAATTTTTGAAAGATCCCTTGAAACCTTGTATGCATCTACCATAGATGCCCACAAGGTGTTTCTTGGGAAAGCATTTAAAGCGTACCTTATTAGGTCACGATTTTCTACCTTGTGACCGATGGTGTGCAGTCCGTTCATCAGTTCCTGGATTCGGGCGTGAAGCTGAGCTGCTGTTTCGTTGTCGGTCATTTTAATTGTATACAGCTTGTTCAGGAGGAGATCCCTCTTGCTGATCCGAGTGTCTGATGTTCCTTCGTGCAGCTCGATCAGTTTTCCCCACAGCTCCTTGGCACTGTTGAAAGTACCCACCCGGTTCAGCTCCTCTTTTGTTAAGCCGCATTGGAGGGTCTGGGTCGCCTTTGCATCCGCTTCAATTTTCTATTTCAGAGCGGTGTCCCACTCTGTGTAGGTTTGAGGTAGTCCTTCAGCATTTTGGGAATTTCCAGTCCGGACTGGATGATTATCCACATGTCCACCTAAGTTTTCAGGTGGACCCCCATTCTGCTCTTCCAGTAGGAGAAGTCTTCTCCACTGAAGAGAGGTGGTCTTGCGGTGCTGAAGCCTTCTTGCATGGCCATTTTATCTGAAAAGAAAACTAACAAAAAAAATATCCCAAGACTTGGTCTTGGATTAGTAGTGCGGAATAAAGAGAGAATATTTGTCGAGGGGTGTTGCACCAACCTCGACTAACGAGAAAACTTTCGAAAAGAAAAGAAAATTAAAAAAAATATAAAAGAATCCGAAAAATTCTCAAATTGGTGGTTGCACCAAATTTGAGCTTCCCCGCTCTGATACAACTTGTTGGATCAAGAGAAACGATAGAGGGGGGGGGTGAATATCGTAAAGCGTTCGGATTCGAGTTAGAGCAATTACGCAGCGGAAAATTCAAAACACACACGCAAACACCAAGTTTTTTACTTGGTTCGGAGTCGCGGTCGGCTCCTACTCCAAGGCCCACGGTCGTTAATCGTTTTCTGCGGGCAATTCTATATGTGCGCAAAAACCAGTTTACAGAAATAGATTACAAAATAGTCCAGTAAACTTAAAGAAACTCTTCTTTACCGACGTCCGGTGTAGATTGTCTTTTCGGAGCAGTAGGACGTCGTCGGCGCTTGAATCTCGAGTCAGGAGGTCTCCGGAGCAGAGCGCGGGAGTAGAAGAGCGTGAATGCGTTGGAAAACTTGATTGTCTGAAGCCTTGGGGTCGAGGGCCTATTTATAGCCCCTGGGGGCGCCCGGATCGTCGGGGGTGCCCCCCACGTGTCAGCCGATCTGCTTCGCTCTCGGTCAGCTCTGATTCCTTAAAACTCGAGATCAGGCTTTGACCGGGGCGCCCGGAACGCTGGGGGCGCCCGGGTTGACCGGGTCTCTTCTTATCTGTTGGCTTCGATGGGAGTTGCTTCGTTAGCTTCACCTGGGGGCGCCCGGACCATCCGGGGTGCCCGGGAGCAGCGGGGGCGCCCGGGAGCACGGGGGCGCCCTGCCCATGAGTTGCAGAAGCAGTTCCTTTGCTTCAGTTGTTTGTGTTCACCTTGGGGGCGCCCGGGACACTCCGGGCGCCCTACTCAGCTACTGCCTCACTCCTTTGAGGCTCTCTGAGCTGCAGACACTCGTTCCTTCGGTCCTGCATCCAGGGTTAGTCCAAAACAACATAAAACAATAATGTGTTAGTTTTGTACAGCCTCAGCTGCCTTGGTTCTGACTTTGGGTCTTCAAAATGGAGTCCTAGGTCGAACCGATGCCTACTGTTCCCTCGACGGGGAACGCGTCCTCACCTACTCCTCTCAGGAGAATTTACCTGATGCCAACCGGCTCCTTCGGTTGGACTTTTGCCCAGTAGTCCTTCGCCAGGTCTTGGATACCAAGCTGTCCTTCGCTCGGTGCCTAGCAGTCCTTCGCCAGGTCTTCAGTACCAAGCTGTCCTTCACCCGGTGCCTAGCAGTCCTTCGCTAGGTCTTCGTATCCTGGCATTCCTTCGCCAGGTGCCTAGCAGTCCTTCGCTAGGACTTTGTACCCTGGCAGTCCTTCGCCAGGTGCCTAGCAGTCCTTCGCTAGGACGTTTCCTGCATACTTGAGTAACATGTTAGATAAACATTTTACCTTAACTTTTGAACCATGTTGCCATTATCAAAATATAGGTTTGACTTGGGTGCTTTCTGCACCAACAGTTTGTCCTCTGAATTTTCTAATGTTGGTGGTCCCTGGGGCTCTGTGCAATCCCCTACACCTGTAGAGTCATCTCCCATGCATGCTTCCTCAATAATATCTGCAGCAACCTCATTAGAAAAATTAGGAATATCAATAGCAATATCACAAAATACAAGATAAGAAGAGTCCTGTAAATCTTTATTTTCGAATTCAAGGCTATCACGTATTTTTCTATCCATCTCCTTTAATGCTTGCACAACTGATGCATCCTCAGCTTTCTCTGAAATTAAATCTCCTCCCACTATGTCAAATGTAACATCACCAGCAATTAACTATGCCTCAACAGTCTCATCTGTGGTGTCCACGCTCATGATTGAGTGATGCCCCCCAGAGTCCTTCACGGCATCAAAAATACTAAACTGGACTACTGTGTCCCCTACTTCCATCGAGAGTGTGCCAGCGTAAATATCAATTTTTGTTCTGGCAGTCTTCAGAAAAGGCCTCCCAAGGATGAGTGGGGATCTATGTGCAAGATATTCTCCTTCCATGTCTAGAATGTAGAAGTCTGCAGGGAAAATCAACTCCTTCACTTTAACCAAAACATCTTCAATAACTCCTGCTGGGTGGGTCTGGCTTCTGTCCGCTAGCTGAATCACAACTCCAGTGGACTGTAGAGGTCCAATACCAAGCATATGGAAGACTGATCTGGGCATTACATTGATGGAGGCTCAGTCCTTTGTTGTTGCTGCGCATTTCCTCCACTTGAGCCCCCATAGCCACCTTGGTTAGCAAAGTGCCTTGACTGACCTTGAAAAGATGAAGTAGTATGCTGAAATTGTTGAACATAGGGCTGTTGGGGCTGATAAGAGGGTGGAATTTGCTGTTGATAGGGTTGATAAGAGGGCTGACATGCTTGGAAACCTTGCTGAGAGTTGTAGCCCTGAAAAGCCTGGTTCTGAAGTGGAAAATTTTATGGTGAGGACTGAACTTGCATAGGTTGGAAACTTGGATTGCAGGGCTGTGAGGGCTGGAAATTTTGTTGGTTTTGAGGTTGGAAAGTTTGAAATGATTGAAAACCTTACTGCCCTTGCTGATATGGCTGGAATTGAGGTTGGAACTGTTGAAATGGGGGCTGAGTTTGCAGGAAATTTTGCTGAAATGTAGGCTGAAAGTTCTGGTTCGAAGGCTGAAAAACTTGCTGATTTTGCTGTGTTTACTGGGGCTGCTGTGATGTTTGCTGGAATTGTTGTTGCTGAGGGTTCTGTTGGTAGAAAGAGTTCTTGTACCTCAGATTTGGATGATCCCTCCAACCGGGGTTATAAGTAGAGGAGTAAGGGTTGTTTCTTGCTTGAAATTGTCCCCTAACCAATGCCGCTAGTGACTCATCTTATTGGAGGTTGGGACATGAATCTGAATTGTGTTCTTGGCTAGAGCAAATGCCACATACACTCATCACTTGGCTTGATTGTGGAGGTACTGAAGGAGTTGAATTTTGCCTTGCAATATTTAGTTCAATTTGCTTAACCGCTGATGTGAGCTCTATCAATGCATTCTTAACCTCCTTCTGATCAGTAGGAACTACCTGAACTTCACCCACTCCTCTGGTTGTCAATGCTCTGCTTCCAAATTATTGTGAGTTCTCAGCCATATTAGAAATGAGCTCCCTAGCTTGATCTGGCATTTTGTTTACTAGGGCTCCTCCAGCTGCAGCATTTATCATAATCCTGTCCATTTGCAACAATCCCTCATAAAAATACTGAATCAGAAGCTGCTCGCTGATCTGGTGCTGTGGGCAACTTGAACATAATTTGTTGAATCTCTTCCAGTAGTCATAAAGCGTCTCACCCACCACTTGCTGAATGCCACCAATACTTTTTCTAATTATTGCTATTCTGGAGGCTGGGAAATATTTTTCCAAAAATACTTTCTTCATAGAAATCCAACTAGACACGTGCCCAGTGGGTAAGTAGTAAAACCAATCTTTTGCTGCTTCTGTCAGTGTGAAGGGAAAAGCTCTCAGCTTAATATTTTCTTCTGAAATGCCCTGAGGCTTCATAGTGGAGCATACAACGTGAAACTCATGCAGGTGTCTATTTGGATCTTCTCCAGATAATCCTTGAAACTTGGGCAGCAAATGGATGAGTCCAGATCTAAGCTCAAAATCTCCATCCAGCTCTGGATAAGCAATGCTGGAATACTGAAATGTAGCATCTGGTGCTGCAAGTTCCTTCATAGTCTTCTGGTGGTCTGCCATGATACTGCCTGAATGAGTGGGAATGGTCTGAAGAGGAGGAATATCAGTAGTCTCTGAAAGTATGCCTTGGTTCCTCCTTACTCTGAAAGTTCTCTCAATTTCAGGGTCAAATTCTTCAAGATCACCACCTGTTGACCTGGTCATAAAACCAAAACAAATCACAGTAAAAGTAGATAAAGAAAGATAAAACAAATAAAATCAGATCACCAGATATAGCAGTAAGCACAAAAAATAAATCAAGAAAAATGTGAAATAAGCATACAAGCAAAAATCAAACAAATCAACTAGTTGCTATCCCAGCAACGGCGCCAAAAATTTTGATGACCGCTAACTAGGTGTCACGAAATGTGGGTCTCAAAATTTAGATATTTGTAAGCTGGAAACCCTTTTTGCAATCAAAGATGAAAATGTAGTAAAGGGGCCACAGGTCGTATTTTTTCTAGGGCTAGTTAATGTTGTGTGATTCGAGCTTGTATTTATGTGTCGTTGATATTTTTGGGTTTCGAATAAAATCTGGGTTTGGATTGCAATTAGAAATGAAAGCACAATGAAAATAAAGAAAACTTAGCTAATAAGCTAATCAAAGTGATGGCAAGTAATACTCAACCAATAGGCAATTAAATCAACTGATACAACTCTGCAAAATTCAGGAAATCAAACTTAAACTCAAATGCTAGAGTACACTGCAAGTGGTGATGAACTCCAGAGGTTGTCACCCCAGGCCGAAACTCAGTTTGATACAAGGTGAAGGATTAAGTCAAACTTGATAAGCAGAAAGGGAAATCTAATGTGACAAGAACTGAGCTGAATGTAAATCTATAAACTAGTACAAGGTAACTGATGTGAGGCAAATGAATCGGATGCAGAATTCAATCACAGATGGATGCAAAAACAATTGAATCTGAAGCCAAATTTTAGAAATAAAAATGCAGAAAACTGATTTGAGTGCAGAGATTCGAAGGCAGAAATTAAAATGCAAAACTTAAACAATCAAAGGCAATGATGCAGTGACAAATTTGAGGGACTGAAATTAACAATTACCAACTGAACTTCAGTCTCTAATCGGGAATTCAGAAAAACTGAAGAGAAACTGAAGATTTCGTGGTTCGAATTCAAATAAGATGAACTAAAACTTGCTAAAATTCAATTGATATGAAAGCTGAAACTAATGCAAGAGTTGATTTGAGTGCTAAGTAAATGGATCAAGCTACAAAGGAGATTTAGAGAAGAACTAATCTTGCTGGATACAAAATTCGAGAACTGAAACCAAGAGCTGATACTCAACTGAAATTGAAATTGTCGAATTGCAGAAACTAGCCCAAAAGCAGAGTCTAATGCAAAACTGCAGCACCTATTTTAAAGGCAGAACCAAGCTGAAATCGACACATTAATCTACAATTTAGAAAAGCTTAAGAAGGCTACTGGCTACTTGACAAAAACTAAGAAACTATCACAAATAGGGCTGAAACTACTGATATGCAGAAATTAAAGTTGGTACGCAGCTACACAAACTGGCACGCAAGCAAGACAAGTTGATACGCAGCAATTAAACAGAAAATAAACTGGAATTAAAAACAATTGTGCACTCACTAACTTCCTAGCTAACTACTTGCAGAATTTAAACACTAATTAGAGCAGAAAACAATTCGGAATGGTAAACTACAGCAGCTGATACAGAAAATTTAGAAACAGAACAGATTGCGGCAGAAATGAAATTACAGCTAAAACAAAGAAATTAGCTACGGAAACTACTCCTAATCCTCCCTTAGCTCAAAACCTCCTTGTTCGTCACGCAAGGGCAAGCCAAGAACCCCTTTAGCTCCGCAAATCAATTGGAAAATAGCTTCACTCTCGATTCTACTCAAACTGCACGCAGCTGGAAATCCAATCCAATCTCCTCGATCTCAATGGATGGGATTGCGAGGATGATTTGAGGATCATCTAAGCTCACCTGAGGACCCCTACAGACGGCTCAGATGATCGGAAATGGCTCGTGGATGAGAAACAAGTGATTGGATCACAGAACTATCAAAACCCTCAAACAGCCCTGTTCCGGCGCAATTTTGAGCTGAAATCTTTAAAGAAGCTTCCTCCAACGATCCAAATCTTGATCCAAGGTTGAAGTTGAGGTGGTCACGCCTTCAAACTAAGGAAATTGCAAGCAAAAAAATGAAGAACACGATGAAGAAACACTGTTGCAGCGAAGACGCGACGAGGAAGAAGTGTGGATGATTTTTGATTAAATACTTAGCAATGGACGGCCCAGATTTCTTTAACTCAATCCAACGGCTGATCTTCATCCGATCTGTCCCAAACTTTTCAGATGTTGATCAAGGGTCAGGATCTGCCTCGTGGTAGCTCGGATCCTCCAGATTTGCAACAAATGGCTCAGATCAACCTAATCTTTGAATGGACAGTCTAGAGCCCTCCGTGCTTGATCCAACGGTTGACTGATCTCTGATTGGGATGAAAATCTCAGATCTTGACCTCAGTGCTTGATCAACCCTAACCCTAGCTCGGATTGCCTCAGATGGTCGTAGATGGCTCAGATCTAGCCGCTTTTGAATCAAACGACCCAGATTAATCTGAAGCTTGATCATTCGATCCGGGTCCACTTCCGACTCAAGTTTGACCAGCATAACCTAAGTCCATGATCCTTTCATGCCTACAAAAATAGATCAAAAATTTAGTGGCCAAATAATTCAAATATGTAAAGATTTGCAATTAAGTCTAAAATAGCAATAATTTCTAGAATCTAGAATAAATTCACAATTAAGCAAGAAAATCATAGGTCAAACATGGATTTTGGCATCTGAAATAATCAATAAAATAGCACTTTTCACACCACAACACCTAGGCAAACTAGATTAGCCTCTAGTCATCCCCAGGACCAAATTGTTGGAGACATCCACCACGGGGTTAGAACTAGATCATTCTTTAGGAATGAGGCTAATGAAGTTGCCTTAATTTCCGAAATTGAACCTAGAAAAATTGATGAAGCATTAAATAATCCCGATTGGATCATTGCAATGCAAGATGAACTAGGTCAATTTGAAAGGAGTTAAGTTTAGGACTTAGTCCCTAGACCTAAGAAGACCACTATCTTTGGAACCAAATGGGTCTTCAAGAAAAAATTAAATTATAAGGGAGAAATCATTAGAAACAAGGCACGCTTAGTAGCCAATGGCTATAGTCAAGTTGAAGGCCTTGATTATGATGAGACCTATGCTCCCGTGGCACGATTAGAGTCCATCCGATTGATGTTAGCATTTGCAGCACATCGAGGTTTCAAGTTATATCAAATGGATGCCAAATCGACCTTTCTAAATGATCTAATTAGAGAAGAGGTCTATGTCGAACAACCTCTGGGGTTTGAGAGTACCGAATTTCCAAACCACGTGTTCAAGTTCAAAAAGGCACTTTATTGCCTTAAACAAGCACCCCGAGCTTGGTACGAGCGGTTGTCAACGTTTTTAATTGAAAAAGGCTTTGTAAGAGGCCAAATAGACCCTACACTATTTCTACGTAGAGATGGTGACAATATTTTTGTAGCCCAAGTCTATGTCGATGACATAATTTGTGGCTCAAATAACAAGGGCTATTTAAATGAATTCATTGGACACATGGAAAGTGAATTTGAAATGAGTCTAGTGGGAGAGTTGACTTTCTTCCTTGGACTTGAAATCAGACAAACCCGAGATGGGATCCATATGCACCAATCGAAATACACACAAGAAATGCTCCGTAAATTCAATATGAGTGATTCGAAAGAGGTAACCACTCCCATGGCTACAAACACAAGATTAGATAATGATGAGAGTGGTGAACCCGTTGATTTGACTCAATATCGGAGCATGATAGGTAGTTTGCTATACCTCACAGCTAGTCGACCTGATATTCTTTTCGTTGTAGGTATGTGCGCAAGGTATTAAGTTTGTGCCAAGGAATCTCATTTAATCGCTGTTAAGAGGATTTTTAGATCTCTTAAAGGCACAATAGGAGTCGGTCTTTGGTACCCCCGTACCGAATCTTTTGATTTAATTGGCTATACCGATTCCGACTACACTGGATGTAAGTTGGATCGGAAAAGCACTAGTGGGGGTTGCCAATTTCTAGGATCATCTTTAGTTATTTTGTCAAGTCGGAAGCAACACTGTGTTGCTCTCTCCACGACCGAGGCAGAATATATCGCCATGGGAGAAAGCGTATCACAATTGTTGTGGATGATTCACACTCTAGAGGACTATGGATTAAGTTACAAAAGTGTGCAAGTGTTGTGTGACAACATTAGCACAATTAACCTAACCAAGAATCCAGTCCATCATTCTAGGACCAAACATATTGAAGTGCGTCACCACTTCATTAGAGATCATGTTTCTAGGGGAGATATTGTACTCTCACATGTAGAGTCTAAGTCAAACCTCGCTGACATTTTCACTAAACCACTCCCCGAGAATGAGTTTAGTTTCTTAAGAAGGGAGTTGGGAATGCATCGCGCTTCATAAACTTCGAAATGCATTCAAAACCCTTGATGATTATTTCAAAATTGTCGGGAAATAATTGGGTAACTTTGGGAACATCTCACACAAACTATAAGGTTTACCAAAATATTTTTGTTTGCTAGATATGGGGTGAGATGTTAGGATCAACTCAATCTCTCAAAATGTCAATGCATCCCTTGAGAAATTGAGTTGACGAGATAAAAATCACTTCGGTGACCAAGTATGGGGAAAACCAATGCATAACATATGTGTATTTGGCTCCATGATCATACTTGGACATTCCAATCAAGGAAACTTGATTGGAAACTTGATTTTGATACAAACTTGGTTGAAATTAATGAATGATTGTTGATTGAGTTTGACTCCACTTGGGTGGAGCAAAGTGATTGTTGAACCTATAATGACCTTTGACCCTTGTTTAAGGATCAATTATAGTCAAGGGATCGCTTCCAAGATCGATATCTTTAATCAAATCCCTTCAGAAATCGTGTCAAACTCCGAAACTGAAAGTTTCAGCTCATATCAGGCAGTATCAGGAACCCTGATCGGTTACTGGACCGATTAGGAGTAGGGCTGATCGGTCCCCGGACCGATCTGGCTCCCTCCTGTGTTGATCGGTCCACAGACCGATCAGAGGGGTCGGCCGAGACTTTGCTGATTTTTGTCCAACCATTCTGTGCTAGCCTAGATCGGTCCCTGGACCGATCTGGCACCCTGTCGTGATCGGTCGACAGACCGATCAGGGGGCTTCCGGAATATCACCCAATCCTACTGCTCGCTTCCTGAATGATCAGCCGATCAATCAGGAGCCTTCCTGATCGGTCGGACGACCGATCAAGATCAGGCCAGTCCGATCAGGCCATAGCCTGATCGGTCTGGGAACTCTCAGATCGAACGGTGATCCGTTCAATCGCATTAAAGTCTGGTTGGTGGACCGATCCACCAACTGATTAACTCCTCCAAAACCTCTCATTGCCGAACCCTAGCGCCGAAAACTCCCTCTTGCACCTCTTCAACCTGCGTGAGAGCCTTCCTTGCGTCTTCTTCTTCCTCGAGTGAGCTTCTGTGTGTGCGATCCTAAGAAGAGTTCCTGCGAGTTTTCCTTGTCTTCTCGACAAGTTCTCTACTTGCTCAAGGTTTCTGCGCTTCTGTCTTGCGCCTAGAGCTTCTACTTGCGCGACCTCTCTTTCCAGCCTTCAAGATCCTCTCAGATCATCATCAATGGCACCAAAGTGAGTTTTTGGTTTAGTTTTTTCTTGCAAATCGGTTCATAGTGTATGTATTTGCGCTAATCATGGTCTTTCTTTTGGTGTTCTTATGTTGTGCCGTGACCTCCTGTTTGGCCGTGCCCCACTTTTGCCATGTCCTACCTTTGATCAATTCTACCTTATGCTTACTTGATTATTTCTCCTGTGATTGAATCTTGGGTCCTTGATTAATCCATGTGTATATGATCAATTCATGCGTGTATCACATGATCAATCCTTATTGGTTTCTCTTCATTTCACTTCATTTGAACTATTGCCATGATCTATTCAATCCTTTAGAAAATCATCTAAGGGAAAGGAACCCATAGAGGGCAGCTCAAAGGGCAAAGGCCCGTCATCATCAACACCTCCTTCGGGACCTCCTCCACCTCCACACACTAGGTTTCAAAACATTCATTATGCTCTAAATTTTCTATGGCACAACTTCAAACTGATGCCATGTCGGACTGTGGATCAAACCTTTATCTACGAACATTGTCCAACAGTTCGGCAAATTATTGAACATTATAATCTTCAATCCATTCTGTACCTTGAGAGGCCGATCAACCTTGATTTGGTCTCTGAATTCTATAACAACATGGTTAGTGGGGAGGGTACAGGATGGAAAACCCGTGTTGCCAGTGTCGACCTTACTTTTAATCGATCTATTTTCACTGACTTTCTTGGCTGTCGCCGGTCAGAAAATGATTTTTCTCTCTACCCTTATCTTCCTGATCCTCTTCCGGTTCCCTTTGATGGAGTCACTCCTGATTCCATCTACGAGTATTTTCTAGGCCATCCCAGGCCAAGGGGTTCCGGTGAGCGTACCCGTGATTTTTCCACATTTCCTGCTCTTCGTCTTTCCCCCATTGAGTATGTTTGTTTAAGATCATCACAAATTGTCTCCTTCCGACTACTTCAAAACACTTAGATGAGATTCACCCGTTCCACTACTTGATACTCTACGGGATGCATCAACAGTTAGAATTTGACCTAGTGGCTTCAGTCTATTTCTCCATCATTGTCCACAGTCAGATGTACGACCTGACGGTCTACATGCCTTTTGGCCACATCATTACCGCTTGGCTCCAGTCCGTAGGTATCGATGTTTCACAGGGCCACATTGTGCCCATGGTTCGCCAGGACTGCCGTCTGGATCGTCACATGCTCGCTAAGTACGACATTGTTGTCGGGCCGCAGGGACTAAGGTGGAAGAATCGATGACAAGTGGGGGAGTTATCAGGAGCAGTCTCTGATCAAGAGTCATCCACTGGTGCTGAGGATTATGATGAGTGGGCTCCTGATCTACGCTGGTAGGTTGCAGAGTTAGAGCAGTTGATGTAGCACGAACTACATATTTCCGAGCTCTGGCACCAGGAGGTCAGCTCAGAGTTTCAGTCTTTCGATCACCGGCTCGACGCTCTCGCATCTGACGTCTCTGAGATCAGCTCACTACAGGACACATGGTATGAGGAGTGGTATCATCATACGTTTCCTTGTGGTGCGTCCCCTAGCAGCCCTCCGCCAGGAGGTGTTATATATATTGCTGATTCTTCAGACGATGACCAGGCAAAGGATTGATGGCATTGACTGTTTTGATGACTGTCATATTTGGTTGTGCTCAGTTTCTTTTGAGGTGTCTTGACTTTGATGCGATATGATGCATCTGATATTTTGCATGTATGTTATATTTGCCTTATCATGCTCAGGATGTTGGCTTAAATGTGTTCACATGCTTACTATCTGACTATATGCCTCATTCTATATTGCTATGTTCATGCTTATGATACCATGCTCATATGATACATATGCTTGTTTTACCATGCCCTATTTTTACCATATGTGTTCATATGTGTTTCAATCATATCTTTATTGATTTGGGATACCCCTAGGGTTGAGGGGGAGTATGGTTAAACTTAACAGCCCTTCCAGATCCTTTTCGGTATTCGACAAAGGGGGAGAGTGTGGTTGGTTAAGTTTAGGATGATTATGTTGTAGGGGGAGGACTGATTCCCCTATGCTTCTGAATTTAAGGAAATTGATTGAGAATCCCTAAACTTAAAATCGGGTTGTCAAACAACAAAAAGGGGGAGATTGTTGATGCAGTCTGACCCTGATTGTTGTTTTGGTGTTGACACCGATTTTAGTTTAGGTTGATGACTATGATTATGATTAAGTCCTGATCGGGGATTAGGCATGGTATGAAAAATCCTAGCTTGGAGGGCTAGGTGTTGGAAAATCCTAACCTGGAGGGTTAGGTGTGGAAAATCCTAGCTTGGAGGGCTAAGTGTTGGAAAATCCTAACCTGGAAGGTTTGGTGTGGAAAATCCTAGCTTGGAGGGCTAGGTGTTGAAAAGTCCTGATTCGGAAGGGTTGGGTGAAAATTCCTAGCTTGGAGGGCTAGGTGAAAAGTCATAACTTGAAGGGTTAGGTGAAAAGTCCCAACATGGAGGGTTAGGTGAAAAGTCTCAACTTGGAGGGTTAGGTGAAAAATCCTGGCTTGGAGGGTCAGGTCCTAGCTTGGAGGGCTAGGTGTGAAAAAGTCTTAACTCGAAAGGTTGGGTGAAAAGTCCTAGCTTGGAGGGCTAGGTGAAAAGTCCTAACTTGGAGGGTTAGGTGAAAAGTCCCAACTGGAGGGTTAGGTGAAAAACCCTGGCTTGGAGGGTCAGGTCCTAGCTTGGAAGGCTAGGTTGGATGAAATCCTAGCTTGGAGGGCTAGGTTGGAGCCCCTGGATCGGTCTGGTGACCGATCCAGCGATGACTGATCGGTCCGGTGACCGATCAGGGAGTATGCGTTTCACCCACTGCTTGGCTCCTGATCGGTCTGGTGACCGATCAGGGAGTACACAGTGAGGTTGATCAGTTCCCCTGCTGATCTGCTCCTGATCGGTCTGGTGACCGATCTGGGTCACTGTGCAGATCATTCTGGAGAACAATCCAGCGTCGCGAGTTTCTCACTATGATCGATCAGGACGGATCCTGATGGGTCTGGTCATGACTTGATCGGTCTGGTGACCGATCAAGAGGCTCCCTGATCGGTCCGGTGATCGATCAGGAGGCTCCCTGATCGGTCCAGTGACCGATCAGGAGGTTTGGACTGAGAACCTCAGAAATCGCCCGGCAAAGGGGTGGATCGGTCTGGTGATCGATCCACAACCTGGGATCGGTCCGGTGATCGGTCCAGGAGAGTCCCAAAGAAATCACGATTTCTGATTGAGCGTTGGGGACCGATCAGGACGAAGCCTGATCGGTCTGAACGCAGCCTGATCGGTCTGGTGACCGATTAGGAGACCCTCTGATCGGTCCGGTGACTGATCACTTTAATTCAAAATGCACTGTCAGACGCTCTGATCGCGTCTGAACGTATCCGATTCTCTGGCCTTAATCTCTTATGCTTGATTTTTTGTTTGATATACTGCTCTAATGATCTGATTAAGCTGCAGGTGACAGGGAAGGATTCAAACACTCAAGGAGAGTCAATGGTGGCCTTTCCTTAAAGCAGGTTTGTCCGTTTTCCATCTCAGGTTGCAACGACTGGAGCTGCAGACTGGAGCTGCTGACTGGAGCAGGGCTAAGGCAAGCTCAGGGAGTCCAAGGAGAGCTCAGAGGTAGCTGGCGTTGGCAGATAAGCTGCTGGAGGCTGCTGTGAGATGGTGTCACCTGTGCTCGGTGGAGAAACAAAAGGGCGTAGAGGAGAAGAGCAGAGGAGAGTTCGCTGAATCGACTTCTGGCTTGAGTTCTTGCTGCGCATTTGTGTTCTCCACACTTTGCTTGCGTGTTCTGAAGTTTCATCATCTTGAGCAAGCATCTGAAATCAGTGAAGCAACTGTCCCTTGCTTGAGCACTTGGAGGAAGGAACAAGAGGCTTTGAGTTCAACAGCGAGAAGACACGGAGAAAGGGTTCTTGCGTGAGATCGTCGTTGGGTGAAGCTCGGAGGAAGCTTGCTGTGTTCTTGTCTTTGCTAAGTGCTAAGTATGATCTTTCTTGTGTTTCATTGTGATTAAACTATATCCTTGATTGAAACGCTGTGGAGAGGTTACTCCACCGAGAAGGAGGTTGCTTCCTATCCGGTGTTCACCGGGGCTTGATCTGCCAACGATCAAGGGATCGCCCACCTTAAGGGCACGCCAAGGAGTAGGGGCAAGTTATCCCCGAACCTTGTAAATCCTCTTGTTAGCGTTCTTGTGTTTGCTCATAGTTTAGGGTTTTGATTTTCTGCATACTCTGTTTCTATTCTTTCCGCTGTGCTACTAAACACTTTAAGTGCAGAAATTTGATAAGAGCCAAAGTTCAAGTGATTGACTATATTCACCCCTCCTCTTTAGCCATCCAAGTTCCAACAAGTGGTATCAGAGCTTGGGGCTCTATTTTTGCGGATTAACAACCGAGAGCTATCATCCATGGCTTTGAGAGAAGGTTTCTCCACCACCCGACCTCCCTTTTTTGATGGCGCTGACTTTCAATATTGGAGATCAAAGATGTAGTACTATCTTAAGATGGACATCAACACATGGTTCGCTGTGAAGGAGGGCTTCACCCCTCCAAAGGATGATGAAGGCAAAGAACTTGAATCGTGGCGGTGGACAGCCGAACAAACTCGAAAGAGCGAAGCCGACGCGAAGGCGGTTGTCACTCTACAATGCGGCATAAACAAAGACCAACTCATCAAGGTTGGTCCATTCACAAGTGCAAAAGACTTGTGGAACAAGCTCATCGAACTCCATGAGGGCACCCGAGATTCAAGAATCACCAAGAGGGACTTGTTCCTCAATCAACTTCAAAATCTCTCCATGAAGGAGAATGAAACCGTAAGTGAGTTACATAGCCGGTTCAAGGAAGTCCTCAATGGGCTTCATTCGATTGATGAAAAGGTCCTGAACATAGTTTTGACTAAAACCCACTGATGGACCTCCCATATCTGGATTTCTAAAAACTCTAGATGAATAGAGAGGGTAGAGGTAGGAGATGATGTTTTAGTTGTCCAAACATCTATATATTAGATATCACCAATCAAATAGGAGTAGTTTAGAAATATCAGTGAGTTTTGACCAAAACCCACTGATGGACCTCCCATATCTGGATTTCTGAAACCTCCATATGAATAGAAAGGTTAGAGGTAAGTGATGATGTTTTAGGTGTCCAAACATCTATATATTAGATATCACCAATCAAATAGGAGTAGTTTAGAAATATCAGTGGGTTTTGACCAAAATCCACTGATGGACATCACATCTATGTTCAGGCCCTCCTAGCATGACTTCAGACCCTGCGTTTTAATTTGAAATTAAGTGTTTTGATAGGTTTTTTATATATTAATATATTTTTAAAATAGAAAAAAAAAATTTGAGTCCATGTCGGGCCCGAATCAAAAGATTTCAGGCCCAACGTGGACCTGAAATAAAATTTTCAGGCCCACGCTGGGCCTGAAATATTTTTATTTCAGGCCCACACTAGGCCTGAAATATTTTTATTTTAGGCCCAACGTGGGCTTGAAATAAAATATTTCAGGCCCACGCATACGTTTTTTTTTTGAAATTTTTTTATGTTTTTTTTTTGTGTTTCTGCATACGTTTTGTTTTTTGAAATTTTTTTATGCTTTTTTTTACTTTTTGCATACGTTTTTTTGAAAATTTTTATATATTAATATATTCATTAAATATTATTTAATATATTAATTTTTATTAATCAAATATAAAAATTAATTATTTATATTTTTAAATCACGTTGGATGAGCTATTTTTAACTGAAATATTTTTTTAATTTTTACCTTACGTTTTTAGCGCCGATTTCATAATATATTATTTTAAAATAAAAGTTTGAAAAAGCACGTGCAGATGTCTCGAAATTTGTTACTGAGAGAGAGAAAGAGAAAGACAACAGTTAGAAGGAGGGGTATAAGAGGAAGTTCACATAAAGGCCTGCGCCTTTTGGTAAAATAGAAACCATTGTACGCTCTTTGGTAATTTCCGATATTTAGGTACGCCCTTTGGTAAATTGCCGTTATTGAATTGAACTATAATGGTCAATTCACTGTTACATTATTCAAATGTCAATGGGCTAATACCACTTCTGATCGAGGTATCAAAAGAGATGACTCGGTTTACTAGTGTTAATTTTTCTCGTTTAATACATGTTGGAGATCAAGAAAGTGATGAACCATATATACTTGTCTCTGACGCTCAACTTATGTTTTATATGGATGACGAGATTGAAAAAGGATGGAGTATTGTTAAATATCTACAACCAAGAGCACTGGCGTAGCCAGAATTATCGATCAAGAGGGGCGATTTTCAACTATGAGACGATTTTCGAAAATTTCAAACTTTAATATAAATTGATCAACATCAAATCTTAGACATGAGACATCAAATATACACAGGACTTAGCATAACTCAATTGATCCAAACCAAAACTATCTGGGTACTTACATAAATTTGGTTCGATCATAATTGTATTAAATCAACTTCAAATCATATCTGATTTGAACCAATATAATCCTTAGATACAAAACATCAAATATACATAGGGTCTAACTTAATTTGGTTGATTAACATCAAAACTATCCAGGATACTAACATAAATTTGGTTCGATCATAATTTGATCAAATCAACTTCAAATCAATCATGGATTGAACCAATGTAATCCTTATCTCGGCACCTACCTATCAGATTTATTTCGAATCCGATCCAATTTAAATTTAGCATTTTCACTTCATGCTCTATGAATTAGTTCATTCATTTATTATCATATATTTTATTTTTAAAATTCAATATTTATCATTCTAAATCAAGATATTTCTTTATAAAAGTTATACTAATGAATAGTTTAGGTCTTGAGGTTCCAAATATATAATCAATTTCAATTTTTCGACGATGAACGATGATAAATTCATCCGTTAAAGTGCCAATGAATATATATATATATATATATATATATATATATATATATATATATATATATTATATATATATATATATATATATATATATATATATATATATATATATTATATATATATATATATATAAGTGTCAGGGGGTGCGACCGCACCCCCTGTTGCTAAGGTGGCTACGCCACTGACCAAGAGACATGTATGACATGGGAGAAGACAAAGAAGTTGATGCAGTCTGACCCTGATTGTTGTTTTGGTGTTGACACCGATTTTAGTTTAGGTTGATGAGATGATTGGAAGTAAGTCCTAGTGGGACTAGGCACACCTAGTGGGACTAGGTGGAAACCCTGGCTTGGAGGGCCATGTCCTAGCTTGAGAAGCTAGGTTGGATGAAATCCTGGCTTGGAGGGCCAGGTCCTAGCTTGGAGAGCTGGGTTGGATGAAATCCTGGCTTGGAGGGCCAGGTCCTAGCTTGAGAAGCTGGGTTGGATGAAATCCTGACTTGGAGGGTCAGGTCCTAGCTTGAGAAGCTAGGTTGGATGAAATCCTGGCTTGGAGGGTCAGGTCCTAGCTTGAGAAGCTAGGTTGGATGAAATCCTGGCTTGGAGGGTCAGGTCCTAGCTTGGAGAGCTGGGTTGGATGAAATCCTGGCTTGAAGGGTCAAGTCCTAGCTTGGAGAGCTAGGTTAGATGAAACCCTGGCTTAGAGGTGTTAGTGATATGAGAGAAGTGTCCTAAGGCAATCGTCTTATGATTGTAAACATTTATTTTAATAAATGATAATTCACTATTTGAGTATACATGTTTGTGTATTTGATTAGGATCTTAAACTCATCTACTGAATGTCCGCAATACAAATCACAGCATAAGAGAATTTGTGATGGGATCACAACTAGTGATTATCTCTAATTGTGCAATTGTGAAGTATTGAAAATATCCCTAGTCGAGGAATTGATAAATACGGACACTATCAGTTCTGTTGAGACTAGCATGGGTTATTCTCTAATCATCTGATTCTCACTGGCTGGTGACATTGGGATGTCCGGAGATAAACATGGATGCTAGTTAAGGGAACTAGTTCATTGGAGTGACTAGCTGTAAAACTTCATATGGTAATCTATATAGATATGTCACTGAAGTTATTACTGCAGCTTAAGTGCGATGTTCCTTTGACTTGCGGTGTTCAAGTCATCTTGGTCATGGAGACTTATACTTTAACATCTTAAGCAAGCATCTCCAAGGAGGTGTGGACCCAGGATGATTGGGTATAAGCCGAAGTGCCCGAAGATGTTTGAACAGCCTACAAAGGATTCACCACTCCTTGCGAGGAGATGTATACCCAGGCCTATCGTCGGATTGTTACTCAAAGCCTCTGGCCAGAGCATATCATGTTTAGAGTGCGAGTCTCTTAAATACATGAGAGTAATTAGAAATCCAAAGGACGAGAAAGACATTACTTGGGCTAGGTGTGACGTAGTCAGCCTAGTGGGGACTGACACAAATAGACCGTGTCCTGAACCAAGTGGGTAAAAGATGGTGAAGGGAATGGGGCACAGTTCATTAGAGCTGCTGAAGGGATTCAGAATTACTTCTGAGGTCAAACCGTTGATCTTTCGATTAATTGGGGGTCATGATGTACTACTAGGTGCCACTCATGACCGTTCTATAATTAGTTGATTATAGACGGCCAACATAAATCGAAAGCCTATTTAGTCACACGCACTACGAGTAATCCGAGGGATTTAAAACGAGTTGAAAATTGGATTTTCCGATCAAGAGAAATAAGTCGAATCTGAGTTAATCAGAGGCGCAATGAAAGCTTAAAATGGCTAAGTCTTTTGAAGGCTTATTGGGCGAATTAAATGAGTTTAATTCGCGATTGGTGTGGCTTGGTTTGGCCGGCCAAAGAGGGTGCCAAACCCCTTTGGTTTGGCCGGCCATCACTTGGGGAGAAAACCATTTTATTTGGTTTAATCAATAAAATAAATCTAGCGCGATTTGTTTTATAAATTATGAATAAATAAATTTGTGTAAAGAAATTTATAGAAATTTATTCTTTTATGGAAATTAAAAATATCCATGGAATGGTTTATTTTAATTGTATAAAATCAATTATGAATTGATTTTTCCATAATAAGAAAGTTTATAAATTTCTTGTAAAATTTATTCCATAATAAAAGGAGAGATATAATTGTTTTATTATAAAGTTAGTTATAATAAAACTTGGTTTAAACGGAATAATTCATAAGAGAATTTATAGGATAAATTTGTTATAAAAATTCCGTTAAGAGAATTTGTTTTATTATAAAGTTAGTTATAATAAAACTAGGCATAACGGAATAAGTCATAAGAAATTTTATAAAGATAAATTTCTTATGATAACTAATTCCGTTAATTCCGTTATAAGAGAGACTTGGCAAGGGAGAGGCCAATATATAAAAGAACCAAAGGCAAGCCTTGAATTCCTAATCGATAGAGAGTGATCAAGAGATTAACTCTCTCCCTCTCTCTCTTCTATTCTCTTCCCCTCCTTTCTCCTTCCCACCTAGGGCCGGCGCCCTTTAGGGCACCCTAGGGCCGGCGCCCTTCCTTGAGAGCTAGGGCCGGCGCTCCATCCAATCCAAGTGGTTGCCGTGAGCTACATACACCAAGGAGAAGCCAACCAAGAAGAAGAAGAAGCGGATCGCATCTCCTTCCTTCCCGGAATTTGGATTCCGATTCTTGGTGGTTAGTTTCCATTATTTTCTCTTGTTGTTCTAGCTGTACCTTTAGAGAATCTAGTAGTTCTCGTCGGCACAAAACTCGTGGCTTTGCGAAGTCATCCCGAAGAGAACTCGGCGTGGATGCGAATAGAGGCGGAGCTTCCAAGGGACGCTACGGTTGGATCTCGTCCCTTTCTTCGAGTTACGCGAGGTACAAAGTAAATTAGTTTACTTTTCCGCAATGTTTTAATTTATGATTACGTCCACACATCATAAGGTCGCATGCTAGATACGTGGTTAAAATAATTTGTGAAATTATTTTATGCTAATTCTTCCGCTGCACGTAAAATTTTAAAATATTACGAACCAGTATCCTTGTCAACATGCACCCGGGCCCAACAAGAGGGTCATGTCCTAGCTTGGAAGGCTAGGTTGAAGTCCCGGTGAGTGAAACTGGGCACGGAGTCTTGGTCCGGGGGACTAAGAACGAATCAGAGAAGGGCTGGAGGCTTGTTCTCGTTGACTTAGAGTGGATTTGGCCTTGCTTGGATCAGTCTGGTGACTGATCAGGGAAGTTGGCACGGAGTTCCTTCGTGGATCGGTCTGGTGACCGATCAGGGAGCATACAGTGAGTTTGGAAACCTTATTATTCGGCTCCTGATCGGTCTGGTGACTGATCAGGGAGCATACAGTGAGTTTAGAAACCTTACTGTTCAGCTCCTGATCGGTCTGGTGACCGATCAGGGATACTATTCAGATCGTTCTGGTGAATAATCAATTGACGTGAGCTTCTCACTATAACCGATCAGGCTGGAGCCTGATCAGACAAAGAGTGGCATGATCGGTCACCAGTCCGATCAGGCCACACCCTGATTGGTCTGGTGATCGATCAGGAGAGTTGGGCTGCGAAGCTGGGAAATCACTCTGCAAAGGGGTGGATCGGTCTGGTGACCGATCCACGACTTGGGATCGGTCTGGTGATCGATCCCGGAGAAGTCACGATTTCGGGTTACTCACTGGGGACCGATCAGGCTGGAGCCTGATCGGTCTGAGCCCATCCTGATCGGTCTGGTGACCGATCAGGAGTCACTCTGATTGGTCTGGTGACCGATCAAGAGTCACTCTGATCGGTCTGGTGACCGATCAGTAGTTGACATCTTTAATTCAAAAACACTGTGAGACGTCTGATTGCGTTCTGATTTCTTACTGATACTTGTTCAGAGTCTTCTGGTATTTGATCCTCTATTTATTTGTTGTGCTAATGACCTGCTAAGTGTGCAGGTAACTCAGGTTCACTCAAGGGCAGTCAAATGGAGGCTTTTGCTTGATCAGTTTTGGCAGTTTTCCTTCTCAGGTTTTAACGGACGACTGCGCCACTGGAGTGCTGACTGGGGCTCAGCTGAGGGGAGCTCAGGGAGTCCAGGAGAGGTCAGGGTAGCTGGGCAGTGGCAGATGAGCAGCTGGTGAGCTGCAGTGGAGCGTCTGATGGCTGGCAATGTGAGCTGCAGAGGCCAGATGCTTATACGTCCTGAGAAGTGGAGAAGGAAGGAGAACTCTTCTTTAGCTACAACTCTTGTGCTCTTGCGACAACTTTGATCCATCTCTTGAGCAAGTAACTGTGAATCTTGAGCAACATTCTGATACTTGAGCACTTGGAAGAAACAAGGAGCTTGGCGAGTCCATCAACAAGAAGACACGGTGAGCAGGGTAGTTCTTGCGTGAGATCTGGGCTGAGTGGAGCTCGGTGAGGAGTTCGCTTATGTTCTTACTGTCCTAAGTGCTCTGTAAGCTTCTCTTGTGGTTCTTGTGCTTATTTCCATTATTCTGTTGAGCCCGCTGTGGAGAGGTTACTCTACCGAGAACGAGGTTACATTTGATATCCGGATTTCTGAGGCTTGATCTGCCGATGATCAAGGGATCACCCACCTCACGGGCACGCCAAGGAATAGGGGCAAGTTATCCCTAAACCTTGTAAACCCTCCTTGTTAGCGATCTCGTTTGTTGCTTTAGTTTGTTTTGTTCTGCTATGTTTTTGCATTTCTCTGTTTTCTTTGCTTCCGCTGTGTTACTAACCCTAAGTGCAGAAATCTCAAAAGTGAAAGCGATTTTTGTGTCTGGCTATATTCACCCCCCCTCTCTAGCAATCTAAGTTCCAACAAGAAGAAGACCCAATTTATGATCTTGTTCCTTCTCCCCCATCAAACTTGGATAGGTGGTTTCATGATGGCAATGGAGATTTACAATTGGCAAGGGATGATAATATAGAAGATGGACCTGTAAATGATGTTGTTGTTGACAATAATGATGAAGCTGAAGACTGAGTGGCCTCCTTCTCTGCAATAATGATAGAGCAAATGATGTTGTTGTTATCTAGGTACTGCAAAACTACGTGACCTTTTGTACTATCTTCACTAATATTACATTTTATACTAGCTTCACTAATATTGCCTTTTATATTGAGTGGCCTTTTATACTATTTCATTTTATACAGCAGATACAAAATTGCAGCAGGTACTATTTCATTTTATACAGCAGGTATAATTTCACAACTATTTCATACTATGTTCTAAGTACTCCTACTATTCATTTCCTTGTTGTTTGTCATTTCCTTGTTTGTCATTTCCTAAAATTGTAATTTTTCCCCTCAAAATTGTAGCCATGCCTAGGAATAAACGCTTTAAAGTTGCACCAACGGTTATAGAGAAATCAACTGCAACTATGCCACAAACTCATACTAAGGCCGGCCCTATTTCATCTCAAGAACGAGTTGACACTCATTTAGTTCCACCGGCTCATAGTGATGGTCGTTCAATCCCAGATTCTACTATGGGTGTTCATTCAAGGCCACAAATTGATAGCAGAGCTCATTTGAGTGCACCAACTCAGATTGGAGCAAATTCAGTGTTATCTACTCATGGGTATCTAGTCTATTCCATCCCACCATTTACATGATCAAGAGGCTAATCCAGAGGATGATCTAGAGGATGAAGATGTTGGTTCATTTGACGAATGTGGTGACACTACTTCTAGTGGTAGTAGGAAGAAAAGTTATTGGGTTGTTAATGTTATTGGTAACAAATTTCTTTCTTCATTTTTTCAAATTTAATTATAATCAATTTTGAAATCTTTTATCCTTGAATTTGTAAAATTGTTAGGTATATTGTTTTTTCATATTTAGTTTGTAATGTTAGGAAGTAACAGATTTATTTGTTTTCAAACTTTAACTTCTACTATGAACAATTTTGCTCTTTTATCCTTGAATATGTAAAATTATTAGTTATATTAGTTTTTCATATTTATTTTGTAATGTTAGGAAGTAACAGATTTATTTTGTAATGTTAGGAAGTAACTTTAACTTATTGAACCATGTTTTTTCATATTTTTCGTATTTATTTTATAATGTTAAGAAGTAACAAATTTTATTTGTTTTAGATGAGTTGGATGGCATAACTAAAGAGGCACGATATATGGTGCAAGATGTTTGGTCAATTCCTGAGGGTAGAAAAATTATAGTTCCATGCAATGAGCTTGGGCAAGCCATAAGTGATGCAGGTGGTCTTTTGGGTGGCTTCTTGGGAGTTTTAGGAAGTGATTTTAATAAGGGGCATTTGGTTTGCATTTTCCATTCTGTTTTCCATTTTCATTTTCTGTAGAAAATGCGATTTTCTGGAAAACATGTTTGATTTGCATTTTCCAGCTTTGTTTTCCAGAAAAAAAAACATAGCGTTTTCTGGAAAATTGGAGAATGAAAAAAAGTCATTTTCCAGAAAACTAGAAAATGCGGTTTTCTGGAAAATAAAAATGAAAAATGACACAAACCAAACGCCCCTAAATTTCTCATTTGTTATATCTCTTGGCGTAAGGTTCCTAAATCATATAAGGGCACGGTGTATAATTGCATCATACAGGTAAACCAATTTATTTGTCCAAGTTTTTTGTAATCTTTGTGACTTTGATACTAATGTCTTTGATTTTGTATGCAGAAGAAATTTACTATAGTGGATAATAGATTGAAGAATGATATCATGAAACGTATTGGGAAAGTATGGAAAGACATCAAGTATAGCTTGTTTCATGAATTCTATAATAGTACTTTGAGCATGGAAGAAAATGTTGCAAAGCGACCTCCTGGAATTGATGAAAACCATTGAAGATGGTTCATTGAGTACCGCTTGAGTGAGAAAACCCAGGTATTGAGCTTCCAATTATGATTTTTCAATATTGAGCTTCTCTTAGTGTTTGGATCTAAGGTATTTTTTTCTCTATTTTTGATTATGCAATATAATAGGACATGTGCAAGAAAAATGTTGAAAATCGAAAGAAACAATTATACACCCACACAGGTGGTTCAAAAACCATAGCAAGGAGAAAACATGAAGAGGTGATAGACCCTTTAATTGACTTATTGGTTCATTTTATTTTGTTTAATTATTGACTATATATCAATAATGACATACAGGAACGACAACGTGGAAGCAGCATTAGTAGAGGGGAGTTATGGGTTATGTTGCACAAGAAAAAGGATGGTTCTTATATTCACGACAATGCTCAAGTCATTGGTGTATGTTTTGTATTAATTAATGTTGTCATATCGTAATTTTTTCAGAAAAATGGTACTTCATTTTTAATTAATAAATGATTAAATTTTTTGTATGTAGGAAAAAATTATGAATATTGAGCGTGAAGATGATTCCTCTAAGGGATTTTCAAAAAATGATTCACTTTCTCAAGCTATAGGGAAGGAGCACTTTGGTCGAGTTCGAGGTGTGGGTTATGGGTCATGTCCTACTCAAGTCTTTGGTCAAACTGCATGTTCAAATGTACCTGTTGATCATGGATTGCAAATATATATCACTGAGATGAAGTCTGAATTAGAAGCTTCTCGAGTAAAGGTGCAGAATCTGGAATCAATGATTGAAGCAAAAAGATCTAAAAGACAAGCAATAGAGGGAGCTGTTAAATATATGCTGCAAATGCAAGGAACCAATTTGCCACCTGAATTGGCTGCTTTGATTAATGTGATGGTATGTATGTTAGCACTTTTAAAATTAGTTAGCTGTTAATTGTATTTAATGTTAAAGTATTAAATAGCTTCAGCTGTTAATGCAAGGAATCAATTTTAATCTATATCTTCAGCTGTGATGGTACGTATGTAATGCAAGAATGCACTTTTAATCCATAGCTTCAGTTGTTAATTGTATTTAATAATAAAGTATTTAATTGCTCTTGTGTATCCATAGCTTCAGTTGACAATTGTATCTTCTATTCATAATTTTAGGCCCCAGATGAAGGGAGTGCACCAATCTCAGTGGGTGTAAGACCGTCTTCCTCAGCTAGTCATGATGCTCAACACTGTGATGATCATTCCAACCGAAGTGTTGGATCGAGAAGAACGATAGAGGGGGGGGTGAATATCGTAAAACATTCGGATTCGTAAAAGAGAATTAGCAGCGGAAATAAATAAAGTAAAACACACGCTAACACCACGATTTTACTTGGTTCGGAGTCGCGGTCGGCTCCTACTCCAAGGGCCACGGTCGTTGACCGTTTACTGCGGGCAATTTTATATGTGCACAAAAACAGTTTACAAAATGTATTACAAGAATAGTACAGTAAACTTAAAAGCAGCTCTTCGTTACCGACGTCGGGTTGACTGTGGGGGCGCCCGGGACGCTGGGGGCGCCCTGGTTGACCCTTTCAGCAGGCTTCTCGGCTGGATGAAGTTATCCGCTTCGTTGGCTTGAGTGCAGGGCACCTTGGGCATTGGGGGCGCCCTGTAGCACAGGGGCGCCCCACCCAGTTAGCTTCCGAAGCGTACATATGCTCCACTTCTTTTGTATTCACCTTGGGGGCGCCCGGGACACTCCGGGCGCCCTACTCAGCTTCTGCCTCACTCCTTTGAGGCTCTCTGAGCTGCAAACACTCGTTCCTTCAGTCCTACATCCAGGGTTAGTCCAAAATAATACAGAGCAATAATATGTTAGTTTTATACAGCCTTAGCTGTATTGGTTCTGACTTTGGGTCTCCAAAATGGAGCCCTAGGTCGAGCCGAAGCCTACTGTTCCCTCGACGGGGAACACGTCCTCACCTACTCCTCTCAGGAGAGTTTACCTTTTGCCAACCGGCTCCTCCGGTTGGACTTTTGCCCGATACACCTGACCAGGTCTTCGTGCTCACCCTCCGAGCAGGTTTTCGTGCCCACCTTCCGATCAGGTCTTCGGTGCCCGGCTCCTTGCCAGGGCTTCGTGCCCAGTCCTCGACCAGGACTTCGTGCCCACCTTCCGAGCAGGTCTTCGGTGCCCAGCTCCTTGCCAAGGCTTCGTGCCCAGTCCTCGACCAGGACTTCGTGCCCAGTGAACCTTGGACTTCTTTTCCTGTAAACTTAGTGAACATGTTAGATAAACATAATATCTTAACTTTTGAACCCTTTTGCTATTATCAAAACACAGGTTCGACTTTGGTGCTGTCTGCACCAACAATCTCCCCCTTTTTGATTTATGGCAACCCGGTTAAAAAGTTAAGTCAATCAGAACAGTTAATAATTTGTTTCCTCCCCTGGAAGGAATCTCCCTTTAGATTTTTCAAAAGAGTTCGTGGGGTTTTAAGAAAAATTCTAAGTCTAAAGATGGAAATAATTTTTCAAACACTTTAGAATGGTTTTCAAAAGAAACATATTTTCCAAAATATGGTCATGTAATTTTTGGAAAATTTATACTTAGAAACATTTTGAGAGCTTTAAGTTTTGAGTACTTAAAACAATTTTCGAAAACTTAAGTAGGAAAATTTTTGAAAACTTAAGTTTCAAGTACTTAGGAAAATGTTTGAAAACTTAAGTTTCAAGTACTTAGGAAAATTTTTGAAAACTTAAGAAAATTTTTGAAAACTTAAGTTTCAAGAAGATAAGAAAATTTTTGAAAACTTAAGTTTCAAGAAGTTAGGAAAATTTTTGAAAACTTAAGTTTTAAGTACTTAGGAGAATTTTTGAAAACTTAAGTTTCAAAAAGTTAGGAAAATTTTTGAAAACTTAAGTTTCAAAACAAATGATAAAATTTTTAACAAAATTTTAAGGTTTCAAAACAAACAAAATTTTAAGGTTTCAAAACAAACAAAATTTTAAGGTTTCTCTCTCCTTTCCTATCTCTCCCCCTTTGCCATATATCAAAAAAATTAAAGTAATATTGAAAAGATAAATTGTATAATTGTAGAAAGAAAATTGCTAAATTGCATAATTTGCTGTACTGAACCAATACAGGATATGAACTAAATCAAACCAATTTCAATTTTCTCTTTTAGGGTTCTGTCTAACCCAATTAGCTACTTACTAACTGTTATAAACAGTAGTTTTTGCTAGGGTTAGTCAAGTTAAGTGTTCTGTTCAAGTTAGATTTTCTAAACTTGACACTCAACTTGATTACTGTGTAAGTTGTATTTAGTGCCCCAATTACTGCAGATGCACTGACTTAAAGCATCTTGAATTAAGGCAAAGACTTAAGCATCTTAACCCATTCTAAGTTATCAATCAAAAGTACCCTAAGGTGCTTGTGAGATGCTGGCTTCTAGATTTATAGGTGCATGCAGTTCTAGGGTTAGGGCCTATGCTAAGTCCATTTGCGAAAAAGCCCTAGTTTTGAAGGGGGTAATTTTTGAAAATAAAACTAAGTCGAAAGAAAAAAAATTTATTTTTAAAGTTTGTAAAAAAAATTTCAAACTAAGTAAAAACAATTTTAGAAACTGATTTAAAATAAGTAAAGCAGTTACAAAAAAAACTAAAAGTAGAGTAACCCTATTCTACCAAGTATAATCCTAATGAAGATCAGATAATCATGAAAAGCAAGTAGTCAATCCCATAGGTCAGCTGGTATGAGAGAGAACCAGCACAGTCATACAAGTCAAACATGAGTCAACCCTACTGAGCAGGGACAGTCAAATAGTCACTAGTACAATGCTACTCAAATCTAGGAGGAGGGACCAGGATGGTCAGAAGAGCCCGTGTGCCAGGATCGAAATAGCGCCATCATCTCGTCATATCGTGCATCGCTAATCTCTCTATCGGCTCTGCGAGCACTCATATACTCGGTGTAATAGCACTGATTTGCCTCCATTCCTTCGGCATGATTTGCCTCCACTTCCTCTAGGAGGCTCTGGATCTACATCTCGAGCCGTGACACTCTCTCGTATAGTGTCGGTGGAGGGGGCTCATCTATGTGCTCACGAACCTCGGCTGCCAGATCTTCGACATCTAACTCAACATCCTCGTCAGAGTCAATCGGTGGTCCGGCTCGCTGGCGTCTCCACGACAAAACCCCGGTACTTGAGACCTCTATACCAGCTAGGGAGAAGTTCCTATAACCTATCTTGTCGTAATCAGTCAGTGCGGCTGTCTCTCCCTCGGTGATGTTACGACCGTGGTAATGTAAAATGGAAGTGATGATGTGGCAATAGGGAGTGCGTTCCCGCCCCTGCATGGTAACACTGGACGCATGTAGGATCGCATGGAACATGTGTAGTCCAATGTCGATATCAAGCTGATGCGTCAGTGCGTATAGGAGGAAGGTGTGAAATGGTCGCATGGTAGCGACGTCTCTAGTGGATAACGGCAGAATGCATCGAACTATAACTCTATATAGAGCGTAGTCCTGGACTTGAAGGTGAACAGACTGAAATCGTCTGGCCAAGGGGTTTCTAACATGCGTATAGAAGTAGGAGTGTAGGGAATCTAGGGTGATGTGAGAGTAGGGAGCATCAAAGGGAGGCTCCCTAGGAGGGTAACAACAAAAGGTGGACTGTGAGGGTCGTAGTCCAAGAAATCGGTTGAGTAGTGTAGGTGTGATTGTCAGGGGAATCCCTTGGACGGTGGTGACGAACATAAGACCATCTTGTCTAATTATGTTATTATAGAATTCTGCACATAAGGATGTGTTAATTGGGTGAGTGCAGAATATGAGATTGTCGAGTTGGTAGAAGTTTATAACATTCATTGCTAAGGGACAGGATTGGGTGAAGAATTGCCTATTTAAGTAGCTCGTTTTTATAGGCTTGTAGGTCGTTCGAGCAAACTTATTACACAGTTCTAAAGTTGGGAACCTAGGATCAGGACTAGGTTCGGTACCGGGTTCTGCCTGGTATGCTCGGCGTTTTCTAAGATAAGAAATATGCATTCAAAGGAAGGAATTTAAGAAAAATAATTTTTGAATGCGTAAAAAAAAATTATACTGGGCAGCTCGGGGAGGCATTGTCGAGAATGAGAGCTTGAGAATGTTGCAAGGTCTCTTGGAAGGTAGGGAGTTGAAGAGGAGAGGAGTTTTTGGTGTGGGAAGTGAGTGAGGCTTGAAGGATTTTTATAGGGCTCGGCCAGGCGCCCTGGTGTGTGAGGGCGCCCCGGCAGGCGAGGGCGCCCCGGAGGACGAGGGCGCCCCCCACAGGGCTGCAGTTGCCTTTTAGCAGCTTTCAGCTTTTGACAGGTTAGATGGGGGCGCCCGTGAGGACCCGGGCGCCCCGGATAAGTGATAAAGGCAAGTTTTTACCTTGAGATATGTGAAAGCTTTGTTCGGGGCGCCCGAGGACTCACGGGCGCCCGCGGTAGGCTTGAATTGACAACTTTATTGTCTTGTTAACCATTTGACCATGATTTGACTGTTTTGACTATGATTTGACTGTTTTGACCATGGTTTGACTGGTATTAGGTCAATGCCGTTCAGAATGAAGTATTTGTATTTAATCAACAATGCAGGTATTAAATAAATTTTGATTAAGTTAAATTTTACCGTCTCACCCAAATCTAAGGTTATCAATCACGTTAGCCTTACAGGATTTATGAGACAGGTTTTGGTAAGTAATAATATTATTTTGAAAAATTTTAAAAATTTTTGAAAAACTTAAATTAATTTTGAAAACAATTGAATTTATTTTGAAAAGGTCTAATTAATTTTTGAAAGCACTTGATTTGAGTTTATTTTAAAAATAATGTTTGAATCTATAATTAACTGAAAATTTGTGTTTGATTTGAATTTGACAAAGACTAATTTGAATTTGAATTTCAAAAATTGGCTTCCAGATCTTGGCGAGGCACTAAGCCTTCTTTGGTCGTAGCCTTATTGGATCATCAACCCTTTCCTTGACAACGCCTTTTTAATGAAATTTCATTTTCAAAATTATTTTTTAAAAAATTCTGGTCTAACTAGTTTGGGTCTTGGATCGGTAGCTTCGGCTAGTTTCACCAGTCTAAAGAGACCAAGTAGAGTATACTTGACCTTATTAGAATTGGCTTCCCTAACGTACTATCATCTCACCGCCACCCAATACTATGTTATTCAAATTTCTGTTAAGTTGGTTCAGTCCTTAAACTAACCATTCCTAAGTCTAAGCATAGCAAATTGTAGAAATTAAATAAACAGGCAAACATGCAATTTGAAGATTAAATTTTATCTAACAATAAATATAGTTTTTAATTTGGCTCCCCTGGACTAAAGCCACGATAATGGTTAGGCAAGATGTGAATCTTGTCCTTGCGAATCCAATACTGATTTGATCCAGTTTGTTTGTTCAGGCACAATTTAGGTACCCATGCCTGAACTTTAGGTCTGGACTGGTTCAGTACAACGTAGTAGGATCTT
>JAGFNQ010000373.1:315653-355834 GCA_024364735.1 Boesenbergia rotunda | reverse complement strand
ATTGTATGTTAACTCAGTTAGAACAATCAAACCTCTGGCATAGGAGATTAGGTCATACCAATCTGAGAACTATCTCAAAATCACCCAACTTGGATTAATCAAAGGTATCCCCAAAATTAAAAATGAAAACCTAATATGTGAATCATGTAATCAAGGTAAACAAACCAAATCTAATCACAAATAATCCAATCTGATAACTCAAACCACACTTGAGCTCCTGCACCTTGACCTATTTGATTCACATGGAGCCAAGTCACTAAGCGGGAACCGATACTGCTTAGTAATAGTTGATGATTATCTAGGTTCACCTGGGTTAGGTTTCTAAAAACCAAAGATGAAACCCTAAACCTATTTAATGAATTCTGCAAACTAATGAAAATCAAAACGATACAAAATAAGAGACTTAGGAGTGACCACGGGGAGAATTTGAAAATCAACGTTCGAGAAATTCTGTATGGTAAATGGTATTTACATGAATTTCATGTCCTAAACCCCCCAACAAAATGGAATAGTCGAAAGAAGGAATAGACATTACAGGAAGCCGCTAGGCTATGCTCAACGAATTTAGCCTAGCAAACCAATATTGGCAGAAGCAATTAGTACAGCTTGTTACATCCAAAATAGGGTTCTGATTAACAAGCGACACAACAAAACACCCTATGAACTGTACTACCATACACTCCCAAATCTACACTACCTAAGGGTCTTTGATGCAAAGTCCATATCCTAAACACCAAAGACTATTTAGGAAAATTTCATCCAAGTCAAACCCAGGTATCTTCCTAGGATACTCAACCACAAGTAGAGCCTATAGAGTTTACAACAAACAAACTAAGAAAATTGAAGAAACAACAAACTTACTATTTGATGAAGAAATCAACTCAACATCTGATAATCCAGACCTAACTTCATCAAATTCTGATCAAGAAAATAATGAACAAACAAGTGAATCTTTAATTAAACCCTTAAACGAACTAACTATTGAACCAATTAATGAGTCAACTGAACCAATTATCGAACCTCCAAATCAACCAGCCCAAAGAGTCGAATCCAATAGTGAACCAAACCGACCAGCCGGACCTGAGGCTGACCCAAGTTCTAGAAGAACCAAGAAACCTAGACTTAGTCACCCAACCGATCAAATTGTGGGTGATCCAACTCTAGGAGTCAGGACTAGATCCTCCTACAGAAACCTTAGTCAAATAGCTATGATATCAAAAATTGAACCCAAAACTATAGAGGAAGCCCTACCTGACCCTGATTGGATCATAGCTATGCAAGAAGAATTAGCCCAATTTGAGAGGAACCAAGTCTGGGAACTAGTGCCTAAACCTGAAGGCAAATCCATCATTAACACTAAGTGGGTCTTTAGGAATAAGCTAAATGATCAAGGAGAAATAGTTAGAAATAAAGCCCGCTTAGTAGCTAAGGGATTCAGCCAAGTAGAGGGATTAGATTACGATGAAACATATGCCCCAGTAGCTAGACTTGAGTCCATTAGAATGTTGTTAGCCTTTGCATCCCATAAAGGATTTAAGCTATACCAAATGGATGTAAAGTCAACTTTCCTAAATGGATTCATTAAAGAAGGAGTTTATGTAGGACAACCCCCTGGGTTTGAGGACTTAGACAGACCTGACCATGTTTACAAATTAACTAAAGCACTATATGGGTTAAAACAAGCACCTAGGGCTTGGTATGAACGTTTATCAACTTACTTAACTTCTAAAGAATTTAAACAAGGACAAATTGACTCAACCTTATTTATTAAAACCCTAGGAAAAGATATATTTATTACCCAAATTTACGTAGATGACATAATCTTTGGATCCACCAACACAAACTTCCTAAAAGAGTTTGTCATGATAATGAAAAATGAATTTGAAATGAGCTTAGTGGTGAGCTTACCTTTTTCCTAGCACTACAAATCAAACAAACTAGAGATGGAAACTACGTCCATCAATTCAAATATGCTAAAGAGTTAATAAAGAAATTTAAAATGGATAACTCTAAAAGCATAAGTACCCTCATGGCCACTAATGTAAAAATAGATAGTGACCCTGATGGTAAGGTAGTAGAGCTCAAACTATATAGAAGTATGATAGGTAGTCTACTGTACCTTACAGCCAGCAGACCTGACATTCTTTTTACTGTAGGGATGTGTGCTAGATACCAAACCTGTGCTAAGGAAACACACTTAGCATCCCTAAAAAGAGTACTAAGATATGTAAAGGGCACCCTAAACGTAGGGATTTGGTATCCAAGAACCTCAACCTTCAATTTGTCAGGATACTCGGATTCTGACTATGCTGGTTGTAAATTAGATAGAAAGAGCACAAGTGGAAGCTGCCAGCTGTTAGGAAATAGTCTAGTAACTTGGTGCAGCAGAAAACAACACTGTGTAGCTCTGTCTACAATTGAAGCTGAGTATGGCAGCCTTAGGAGAGTGTGTAGCACAACTTTTATGGATGATGCACACTCTTAAGGACTTCTAGCTCAACTACACCCAAACTCAAGTATTTATTGACAATATAAGTTCAATTAATCTAACTAAGAACCCAATCCAACATTCCAGAACAAAACACATAGAAGTTAAACATCACTTCGTAAGAGACCATGTAGCCAGGGGTGAGATAGTACTTAAGCATATAGACTCAAAATCCAACTTAGCTGATATATTCACAAAACCCTTACCTGAGTCTGAGTTCAGCTCACTAAGAAGGCAGTTAGGATTGTGCTCTGTAGAATAGATTAACTCTACTTTTGATTTTTTTTTTTTGCTTTACTTAATTTAAAAATCAGGTTCTAAAAGAATTTTGAAAAACTGTTGGTTTTAAAATCAGTTTTTTAAAAATCTTTTCCAACTTAGTTTTATTTCAAAACTACCCTCCTTTCAAAACTAGGACTTTTTCGCAAATGGACTTAGCCTAGGCCCTAACCCTAGAACTGCATGCACCTATAGATTTAGAAGCCAGCATCTCACAAACACGTTAGGGTACTTTTGATTGATAACCTAGAAAGGGTTGAGATGCTTAGGTCTTTGCCTTAATTTAAGATGCTTTAAGTCAGTGCATCTGCAGTAATTGGGGCACTAAATACAACTTACACAGCAATCAAGTTAAGTGTCAAGTTTAGAAAATCTAACTTGAATAGAAATACTTAACTTGACTAACCCTAGCAAAAACTACTGCTTATAACACTTAGTGAGTAGCTAATTAGGTTAGACAGGTCCCTACAAGAGAAAATCAACTGATTTGGATTAAGTCTTATCATGAATTGGTTCAGTACAGCAAAATCATGCAAATATTTTCCTTTATGAAAGTTATTTCCTTTATGCAATTTAATTTCTGCTATATTTATCTTTTTTTTAATATATGGCAAAGGGGGAGAGATAAGAAAGGATAGAATTTAAAATTTTTTATTTTTGTCTCTCAAAATTTCAAAATCTATCCCTTATTCAAAAAGGTACTTAAGCTTTTTAAAAATTTCTAAGTACTTAAGCTTTTAATTTTCTAAGTACTTAAGCCTTTCAAATCTTACTACGTACTTAAGTTTTTAATCTTACTAAGTACTTAAGTTAAAGCTTTCAAAAACTTTTGAGTACTTTAAAATTTAAGGCTTCAAAATTTTTCTAAGTACTCTAAACTCATGCTTCCAAAAATCTTCTATGTACTTTTAAAAATTAAGTTGTCAAAAGATCTCCAAGTACCTAAACATAAGTTTTCAAAAGTGCAAAAATCATTTTTGAAAATACAAAAGCCTTCTGTTGAAAAATTCTAAGTAAAACTTTTTCCCTTAAACTTAGAACCCCACGAATTTTTAAAAAATCTAGGGGGAGAGTCCTTCCAGGGGGAGGGAACAAAATGTTTTTACATGCTTTGATTAAACTTACCTTTTTGAACTAGGGTTGCCATAAATCAAAAAGGGGGAGATTGTTGGTGCAGAAAGCACCCAAGTCAAACCTGTGTTTTGATAATGGCAACAGGGTTCAAAAGTTAAGTCTTACTTGTTATCTAACATGTCACTCTAGTGTGCAGGTTAAAAAGCCCTACCGAAGGAATGCTAGGCACTAGCGAAGGAATGCCAGGGTAAAAAGCCCTAGCGAAGGACTGCTAGGCACTGGCGAAGGAATGCCAGGGTGAAAAGCCCTAGCGAAGGACTGCTAGGTGCCAGGCGAAGGACAGCCTGGGACTGAAGCCCTAGTGAAGGAATGCTAGGCACCGGGCGAAGGACAGCTCGGCATCCAAGACCTGGCGAAGGACTGCGAGGCAAAAGTCCAACCAGAGGAACGGTTGGCATCAGGTAAATTCTCCCGAGAGGAGTAGGTGAGGACGCGTTCCCCGTCGAGAGAACAGTAGGCGTCGGTTCGACCTAGGGCTCCATTTTAGAGACCCAAAGTCAGAACCAAGACAGCCAAGGCTGTATAAAAATTAATATGTTACTGCTTTTTGGACTAACCCTGATGCAGGACCGAAGGACTGAGTGTCTGCAGCTCAGAGAGCCTCAAAGGAGTGAGGCAGAAGCTGAGCAGGGCTCCCCGGATGTTCCGGGCGCCCCCAAGGTGAAGACCAACCAGCAAGAGCAAAGTCCGCTTCGACAATTGACTGTCGGGGTGCCCCGGATGCTCCAGGCGCCCCCATCGCTCCGGGCGGCCCGCATGCTGCGGGCGCCCCCAGCGCCAAGTACCGAAGCAGCTCCCCTCGAAGCCAGCGGATAAGAGAGCTAACCCAGTCAACCCGGGCGCCCAAGCGATCAGGGCGCCCCCGTCAAACCTTGATCCCGATATTTGAGGGATCAGAGCTGACCGAGACCGAGGCGGATCGGCTGACACGTGGGGGGGGGGGGCGCCCCCGACGTTCCGGGCACCCCAGGGCCTATAAAAAGGCCCTCGAACCAAGGCTTCAACACATCCAAGTTTTCCAACGCATTCACGCTCTTCCGTTCCCGCACTATGCTCCAGAAACCACCTGACTCGAGATACAAGCGCCGACGACGTCCAACTGCTCCGAAAATACCATCTACTTCGGACGTCGGTAAAGAAGAGTTGATTTTTAATTTACTGCACTTATTCTGTAATCAATCTTTGTAAACTGCTTTTGCGCCTCATATAGAATTGCCCAAAGTAAATGATCAACGATCGTGGGCCTTGGAGTAGGAGTCGACCTAGGCTCCGAACCAAGTAAAAATCACTGTGTTTGCGTGTTTGTTTTTAATCTTCCACTGTGTAATTTCTCTATCTCAAATCCGAACGCTTTCCGATATTCACCCCCCCTCTATCGGTTCTCTCGATCCAACATAGTCCAATGTCGATATCAAGCTGATGCGTCAGTGCATATAGGAGGAAGGTGTGAAATGGTCACATGGTAGCGACGTCTCTAGTGGATAACTGCAGAATGCATCGGACTATAACTCTATATAGAGCGTAGTCCTGGGCTTGAAGGTCAACAGACTGAAATAGTCTGGCCAGGGGGTTTCTAACATGTATATAAAAATAGGAGTGTAGGGTATCCAGAGTGATGTGAGAGTAGGGAGCATCAAAGGCAGGCTCCCTAGGAGGGTAACAACAAAAGGTGGACTGTGAGAGTCGTAGTCCAAGAAATCGGTTGAGTAGTGTAGGTGTGATTGTCAGGGGAATCCCTTGGACAGTGGTGACGAACATAAGACCATCCTGTCTAATTATGTTATTATAGAATTCTGCACATAAGGATGTGTTAATTGGGTGAGTGTAGAATATGAGATTGTCGAGTTGGTAGATGTTTATAACATTCATTGCTAAGGGACAGGATTGGGTGAAGAATTGCCTATTTAAGTAGCTCGTTTTTATAGGCTTGTATGTCGTTCGAGCAAACTTATTACATAGTTCTAAAGTTGGGAACCTAGGATCAGGACTAGGTTCGGTACCAGGTTCTGCCTGGTTTGCTTGGCATTTTCTAAGATAAGAAATATTCATTTAAAGGAAGGAATTTAAGAAAAATAATTTTTGAATGCGTAAAAATTATACCGGGCAGCTCGGGGAGGCATTGTCGAGGATGAGAGCTTGAGAAGATTGCAACGTCACTTGGTAGAAGAGGAGTTGGAGAGAAGAAGAATTTTGTGTGTGGTGAGAAGAATGGGCATGAAGCCCTTTTATAGGTGTTTTGGCTAGGGCGCCCGGGAGCTCCCGGGCGCCCGGGAGCTCCCGGGCGCCCGGGATAGGCTTCTGCCATTGGCAGTGTCTTGATACCGTTCGGGGGCGCCCGGGATGGCCTGGGCACCCCGGTCAGTGCGAGTGAGCAACTTTCGCTGTTTTGACCAGTCCTGGGGCACCCACAAGGGCCGGGGCGCCCCGGTCAGGTAGATTTGGTTGTTGTTTTGCCTTGAATGAAGAGAAAGTCATGAGGGGGGCGCCCTAGGAGTCATGTTGATAGAGACTAATTTGAATTTGAATTTCAAAGATTGGCTTCCAGGTCTTGGCGAGGCACTAGGCCTTCTTTGGCCGTAGCCTTATTGGATCATCAACCCTTTCCTTGACAAAGCCTTTCAATGAAATTTCATTTTCAAAATTATTCTTTGAGAAATTCTCGTCCAACTAGTTTGGGTCTTGGATTGGTAGCTTCGGCTAGTTTCACCAGTCTAAAGAGACCAAGTAGAGAATACTTGACCTTATTAGAATTGGCTTCCCTAACGTACTATCATCTCACCTCTACCCAATACTATGTTGTTCAAATTTCAGTTAAGTTGGTTCAATCCTTAAACTAATCAGTCCTAAGTCTAAGCATGGTAAATTGCAGAAATTAAATAAACAAACAAGCATGCCATTTGAAAACAAAATTTGAATTTTACCTAACAATAAATATAGTTTTTAATTTGGCTTCCCCTGGACTAAAGCCACGATAATAGTTATGCAAGATGTGAATCTTGTCCTTGGGGATCCAATACTGATTTGATCCAGTTTTTTGTTCAGGCATAGTTTGGGTACCCATGCCTGAGCTTTAGGTCTGGACTGGTTCAGTACAGCATAGTAGGATTTTTGTCTAGATTTGGTTCTGTAGCCTAGTCCGGATCGATTTAGAACCGACTTCTATTTTTCAAGAATCATGTCAAGACCCTTGGAACCAGAAGTGAATCATTCTAACGCGGCTCTAAGATCCTTAACTTGAGTTTCCAAGGAAGAATTTTCTGTTTCAAGTTTTTCAACTTGAGCAGAGGTTCCTTCTTGAACCTTCTCAGTTAAAGGTCTAGAGTCAGCTCTCTCTTTCAGGAGTTTTACTTCCTATCGGAGAGATTCGACTCGGAGTTTAGCTTTCGCCAAATCTCGAGAAAGATACGAAATTAACTCATTTAATTGAATTCTTGTAAAATCGCTTACAGTTATTTCGTCGTCCTCTGAGAATGTAAGTTTGCCGTCGTCCGGCTCCGACTCTGACTCGGTCTCGATTTCTTCTGAGGCGGTTAGTGCGAGCAGGTTCGACTGTGGGACCTCTTCTTCTTCTTCGGAGGAGGACTCGTCCCACGTTGCCTAAAGTCCCTTCTTCTTTCTTGTCTTCTTTGTTTCCTTCAGGTTGGGGCATTCAGTCTTGTAGTGGCCCTTCTTCTTGCACTCGTAGCAGGTCACGTTGGGTTTGTTCTTTTCATTTGAGGGTTCAGTTGGTTCTTCCTTTCTTTGTCTGACTTTTCTTCTGTTAGTCTGGTTCTTTAGTTCTTTGTAGTAGTCTCGGGCTAGTCGAACCAACTTAGGCCGATTTCCCTCGCTATCTTCTGAGTTTGAATCTAAGTCAGACTCGGGTGCAGGTTGAGGCTTCTTTTTGGTTGTCCTTCCAGTTTTACCTGCAACAAAGGCAATACCTTTCTCGGCCAAATTGCAGTTAGTCTGTTCATGTAATTCAAGTTCAGTAAAAAGTTCATCTAACTTAATTTTGGAAAGATCCCTAGAAACTTTATAAGCATCTACCATAGATACCCACAAGGTGTTTCTTGGGAAAGCGTTAAGAGCGTACCTTATTAGATCACGATTTTCTACCTTGTGATCGATTGTGTATAGTCCGTTCATTAATTCCTGACTTCTGGCATGGAGCTATGCTGCTGTTTCGTTGTCATTGATCTTGATCGTGTACAACTTGTTCAGGAGGAGATCTCTCTTACTGATTCGAGTATCTGAAGTTCCTTCGTGCAGCTCGATCAGTTTGCCCCATAGCTCCTTGGCACTGTTGAATGGACCCACCCGGTTCAGCTCCTCTTTTGTTAGACCGCATTGGAGGGTCTGGGTTCACTATGTGAAAATCAAGAATAGACTTCGCCACAGGTTACTTCGGCGAAATCTTTTAACGAAGTAATACATGTTAATCAACTTCAGTACTAAATTTGATGAAGTAAATTTCATTTTAAACTTCGTAGCTTAAAAATTATGGGTTTTACTACTAAATTTATCTGATATTTTACTTCATAATAAATATTTGATGAAGTAATAAGTTACCAATAAGATATTTTACTTCGGTATAAAAATTTATGGATTTTTTTTGTAACTTATTACTTCATCCAACCCTAACTAAATATCAACTAAAATATGTTTTCTTTTATAAATAAATTAACGGTTTATATTTATTTTTAAAGGAATCCTTAAAACTCCGTCCAACCCTAACTCCCGAAGACGCGCCGCCCCCTTTTGCCCGACGACGCTCCTCCATCCCCTGTTCCTGGCGATGCATGTCACACTTCCCCCTTCTGCACGACGACACGCATCCCCTCTTCCTAACGGCGCACAAGCACCTTCCCCTTTTCCTGATAATGCACAAGTGCCTCCTCCTCTGCTCGAGGTTTCCATCGTCTCCTTCGCTTGTTCCTCTTCTTTTCCTTTCAGTTTTCTTCCCTCTCCCACCCCCTTCTCTCCTTTCCCCGCAGTGCCACTAGTTTTCTTCCTCTCTGTAGCACCACTGAGTCTTCCCCTTTGAGGTTTTTTGGCCACGTGAAGAAGAGGCAAGTGTTTTATTTGAGCGTGACGCTTTCATGATTAATACGCACTTTCTCTACTTTTTTGGAACCTATCATAAGAATCAGAATCCTGGATGGAGAGGCAAAGGAGATATTTGTGTAGGCATCATGTATCTTGCTTGTCAATCAAAGTCAAGGTTTTGCCTGCTCTTCTTTGAGTTTTTTAACCTTTTTATTTGCCAGTTAACTTCCTATGATTTTAATCGGCATTTTACATATGCTCAATGATTTGCGCATGAATTTGGATGATATCCTTTCTTCGTAGTTTGGGAGTGAAGGAAAGTTGATTGTGCTTCTGGCTTGTTCATTAATAACTTTCGATTGATTTCATATTGTTATGACTAGGTATCCCTCTCCGGCAATCTATTGTGCTCACAAGTCATTGCCAACTGATTTTTCGTTGGTTGAAAATAGTCCACCCTTCTTCAACTAAAGCTAAAGCTAAAGAGTCTTGAAAAGAATCTTCAACTAAAGGTAAAGAGTAAGGTCACCAGGTAATATCATATACCTCTTTTCGAAACTTTTACTTTGAATGTAGTGCATGGTTTGTAAAACAACATCGTTCAGTATTGGTAATACATTCTTATGCTAACAACTTTGTTTTTTTTAACTTTATTTTGTTTTTAATTAGAACATAGGTCAGTTCATTTTAATTCATAGATGGAGAATTCTTGACACCTTCCATGCTGAAACTAGCTTTTTTCCTTGCAGTAAAAACATTAAATGAAATCAAGGCATCTCTTGGTTGGAGAGTGGTTTATGTGTGGGTTGGAGAAGACCCATGTGGTGATGGTAACTTATGTTGATGCAGTCTGGCCCGGTTGTTGTTTTGGTGTTTGACAATGATTTAAGTTTGGTTGAGCGAATTTGGGTTAAAGTCCTGGTCGGAGACTGGGCATGAAACCCTGGTGAGTGAAGCCAGGTCCTAGCTTGTGAAGCTAGACTGGAAATCCCGGTGAGTGAAGCCGGGTCCTGGTGAGTGAAGCTAGGTGTTGAAAATCCCGGTGAGTGAAGCCGGGTCCTGGTGAGTGAAGCCAGGTGTTGGAAAAGTCCTGGCTTGGAGGGTCAGGTACCTAGCTTGGAGGGCTAGGTTGGATGAGTTTCTAACTCGGAAGGGTTGGGTGAAAAGTCCTAGCTTGGAGGGCTAGGTGAAAAGTCCTAGCTTGGAGGGCTAGGTGAAAAGTCCTAACTTGGAGGGTTAGGTGCAAATTCCCAACTTGGAGAGTTAGATGGAAAATCCTTAGCTTGGAGGGCTAAGGTGGATGGAAACTTAGCTTGGAGGGCTGAGTTTAAGTCCCTGGATCGGTCTGGTGATCGATCAGGGATTCTGGCACGCTGCTCCTTCGTGGATCGGTCTGGTGACCGATCCAGCAATGACTGATCGGTCGGGTGACCGATCAGGGAGCATACAGTGAGGTTGGGAACCTACTGTGCTGCTCCTGATCGATCTGGTGACCGATCAGGGAGTATGCGTTTTACCCATTGACTGGCTCCTGATCGGTCTGGTGACCGATCAGGGAGCAAGCAGTGAGGTTGAGTTCACTTGCTGAACAGCTCCTGATCGGTCTGGTGATCGATCAGGATCACTGTGCAGATCGTTCTGGTGAACGATCCAGCTTCGCGGGCTCCTCACTAAGATCGATCAGGAAGCTCTCTGATCGATCTGGTGATGACCTGATCGGACTGCTGACCGATCAAGTGACACCCTGATCGGTCAGTTGACCGATCAGAAGGCCTAACCTGTGAAACTCAGAAATCACCCAATATAAGGGTGGATCGGTCAGGTGAACGATCCACGACCTGGGATCGGTCTGGTGATCGGTCCAGGAGAATCTCAAANGAACCAAGCGAAGCAAAATAGGCTTCAGCTGCTTTACTGGGCAGGCGCCCTCAGCAGCGAAGGCGCCTTCGTCAGTGAAGGCGCCTTCAGCAGCCAAGGCGCCTCCAGCTCTCTCTGCGAAGCCTCAGCTTTATCCACAGCCGAGTCTTCTGCGCGGAAAAAGTCAGCCAAGGCGCCCTCGCGACCAGGGCGCCCCAGAGGTCAAACCTCATCCCTATTCCGGTGCGATAACTTGACCGAGCGAAGCACGGATCGGGTGACACGTGGCAGGGCGCCCTCGACGACCAGGGCGCCCCTAGGTGCTATAAATAGCACCCCTCGACCCCTAGCTTCAACACAGCTTTCATTCAACGCATCCAAACGCTCTGACGACCGCGCTCTGCTCCCGGAAACTTCCCGACTCAAGAACGAAGCGCCGTCAACCTCCACTGCAACCGAAACTCGATCTACACCGGGAGTTGGTAAAACAAAGTGTATATTTCTATTTACAGTAATTTTGTAATCTCACTTTGTAACCGTTTTGCGCACTATAGAATTGCCCAAAGTAAACGGTCAACGACCGTGGGCCTTGGAGTAGGAGTCGACCCAGGCTCCGAACCAAGTAAAATCTTGGTGTTTGCGTTGTTTGTCTTTATTCCGCCGCGCACTTACTCTTTCTTTTAAATCCGAACATTTTCCGATATTCACCCCCCTCTATCGGTCTTTCTCGATCCAACAAGTGGTATCAGAGCGGGGTATTCAAACTTGGTGCAACCACCAGTTTGAAAATTTCGGATTTTTTAATTTTTCTCTCTCAATTTTTTTTTCGTTAAAAATTTTTTTCGTTCGAATTTTTCTTTCAAGGTTGGTGCAACACCCCTTGATATCTGTTTTTATTTATTCTTCCCACACTACTAATCCAAGACCAAGTCTTGGAATATTTTTTTATTGTTTTTTTTTATTTCAGAACAAATGGCCATCCAAGAAGGCTTTAGCACCGCTAGACCTCCACTTTTCAGTGGAGAAGACTTTCCTTACTGGAAAAGTCGAATGGAGGTCCACCTGAAAACTCAGGTGGATATGTGGATAATCATTCAGTCTGGACTGATGATTCCCACAAATGCTGAAGGCGTACCACAAAACTACTCAGAGTGGGACACTGCCCTTAAACGCAAAATCGAAGCTGACGCCAAAGCAACTCAGACCCTCCAATACGGACTAACGAAAGAGGAGCTGAACCGCGTAGGCCCTTTCAACAGTGCCAAGGAGCTATGGGCTAAACTGATCGAGCTTCACGAAGGAACTTCAGATACGAGGATCAGCAAACGCGATCTGCTACTGAACAAGCTCTTCACCATCAGAATGGCAGATAACGAGACAGCAGCTCAGCTCCATGCCAGAATCCAGGAATTGATGAACGGTCTTCACGCAATAGGTCACCCAGGTTCAAAACCGTGATCTTATAAGGTATGCCCTAAACGCGTTCCCTAGGACCACCTTGTGGCATCTATGGTAGATGCATACAAGGTCTCTAGGGATCTTTCAAAAATTAAGCTAGATGAGTTATTTTCTGAACTTGAACTTCATGAACAGACTAACTGCAATTTGGCCGAGAAAAGTATAGCTTTCTTTGTAGGGAAAACAGGAAGGACGACTAAACAGAAAACACAAGTTGAACCCGAGTCTACCTCAGACTCAGAAACAGAAGATCAAGAAGGAGATCAGTCTGAACTGGTCCAGCTAGCTCGAAGCTACTACAAAAAGTTGAAGAACCAAGCTAACACACGGAGAACAAAGCGAAGAAAGGATGAACCAGCTGAACCAGCAACTGACAAACACAAGCCCAACGTAACCTGCTACGAATGCAAGAAGAAGGGCCACTACAAGACTGAATGTCCAAGCCTAAAGGAGTCCAAAAAGACCAGAAAGAAGAAGGCACTCCAAGCAACCTGGGACGAGTCTTCCTCAGAAGAAGAAGAAGAAGCACCCCAGTCCAATCTTCTAGCCCTGACCGCTTCGGATCAAATCGGGACTGACTCAGACTCGGACCAGGACGACGGCAAGCTGACCTTCTCCGACGACGGCGAAATAAGGGTAATGGGTTTTTCAAAATTGCAATTAAATTCTCTTATTTCCTATCTATCCCGAGATTTGGCGAAAGCCAAACTCCGAATCGAGTCCCTCCGACAGGAAGTAAAACTCCTGAAAGAGGGAGCTGAGTCTAAATCCTTAACTGAGAAAATTCAGGAAGGAACCCCTGATCAAGTTGAAAAATTTGAATCAGAGAACTCCTCCCTAAAAACTCAAGTCAAGGACTTAAGAACAGCTTTAGAACGATTCACTTCTGGTTCCAAGAACCTTGATATGATTCTTGGAAAACAGAAGTTTGTTCTAAACCGATCCGGACTTGGTTATAGAACCAAATCTCGGCAAAGATCTTACTTTGCTGTACTGAACCAGTCAAGACCTAAGGTTCAGGCATGGGTGCCAAAACTGTGCCTGACAAAATCAATGGGTTCAAATCAATTTTGGATCCCCAAGGACAAGATTCACATCTTGCCTAACCCATACAGAGGCTTTAGTCCAGGGGGAGCTAAAATCAAAACAATTTTTATGATTAGATGATTTTTTTTGATTGCTTGTTTATTTAAATTTCTGCAAGTTGCCATGCTTAGAATTAGGAATGGTTAGACTTAAGGACGAATTTACTTGAAATTTGAAAACATAGTATTGGGAGGAGGTGAGATGATAGTACGTTGGGGAAACCAACTCTAATAAGATCAAGTCTACTTGGTCTCTTTAGACTGGTGAAACCAGTCGAAGCTACCGATCCAAGACCCAAGCTAGTTAGACCAGAAAATGACCTAATTTAATTTGAAAATGAAATTTTATTAAAAGGCTTTGTCAAGGAAAGGGTGGATGATCCCATAAGGCTACGGCCAAAGAAGGACTAGTGCCTCGCCAAGACCTGGAAGCCAATTTCTGAAATTCAAATTCAAATTATCTTTTGTCAAATTCGAATCTAACTCAAATTTCAAATAATTATAGATTCTAATCTGTTTTCAAAATTTCTATTTTTCAAACTTATTCTCTTTTTGAAAAACACTTAATCTGTTTTCAAAAATTCTGTTTTTGTTTTCAAAAATAAAGAACTTTTTCCAAATTAAAACTTCTTTTCAAAACTAATTTTTACCCTCAAACCTGTCTCACAAAACCTTAAGGTTAACGTGATTGAAAACCCTAGACTGGAGTGAGACAGACTAAGAAGTGAAACTCAATTAAGCTATCTCTAACTCAAATTGGATCCAAATCACCAAAAATTCTTTATGTGTAGGAACATAAAGATTTGGACCAATGGATGTTAGATAGCGGGTGCTCCAGACACATGACTGGAGACAAATTGAAGTTCACCAAACTAAAAATCAAAGACCTGGGCTCAGTGGCCTTTGGAAATAATGCTACACTCAAGGTAATTGGGTCAGGTAATATTGAACTTAAATCCAATTTCATTATTAAAAAGGTTCTATTGGTTGAAAACTTTAGTTTTAACTTACTTAGCATAAGTCAGTTATGTGATTCTGGTTATGTAGTTACTTTCAACAATTCTAATTGCCTGATTAGAAATGCACAAGACTCAGAAATTATGCTTAAGGGCACTAGGAAAAACAATGTATACACTATAAATCTTCCCCTTATACCCAAATGCATGTTAACACAATTAGAACAATCAAAACTCTGGCATAGGAGATTAGGTCATACCAATCTAAGAACTATCTCAAAGATTACCCAACTTGGCTTAATCAAAGGTGTCCCCAAAATTAAGAATAATGAAAACCTAATATGTGAATCTTGTAATCAAGGCAAACAAACCAAGTCTAGTCACAAATTGATCCAATCTGATCAAACCCAAACCACACTTGAGCTCCTACACCTTGACCTATTTGATTCACATGGAGCCAAGTCACTAAGTGGAAACCGATACTGCTTAGTGATAATTGATGACTACTCTAGATTCACATGGGTCAGGTTTCTAAAGACCAAAGATGAAATCCTGAACCTATTTAACAACTTTTGTAAATTGATTGAGAATCAAAATGATACCAAAATCAAAAGACTTAGGTCTGACCACGGGGGAGAATTCGAGAATTAGAGATTCGAAGAATTCTGCAAAATAAATGGATATAAACATGAATTTTCGTGTCCTAGAACTCCCCAACAAAATGGTATAGTAGAAAGAAAAAATAGAACCCTACAGGAAGCTGCTAGGGCAATGCTCAATGAATTTGACCTACCTAACTATTATTGGGCAGAAGCAATTAGCACAGCTTATTATATCCAAAATAGGATTCTACCTAATAAAAGGTTAAATAAAACACCCTATGAACTTTACTACCATAGACTTCCAAACCTACACTATCTTAGAGTCTTTGGATGTAAAGTCCATATTCTTAATACCAAAGACTATCTTAGAAAATTCCAATCCAAGTCAAACCCAGGCATCTTCTTAGGGTATTCTACAACAAGTAGAGCTTATAGAGTCTACAATAAGATAACTAAGAAAATTGAAGAAACAACCAACTTAATATTTGATGAAGAAACTAACCCAAAATCTGATAATTCTGACTTAGCTTCATCAAATACTGATCAAGAAGATAACTCTGAAGCCCCAATTAAATACGTTAATGACTTAACAATTGAACCAACTTCTGAATCGGTTGAACCAACCAATGAACCTAGAACTGAACCTATTGGACCAGCTGGACCTGAAGCTGAGCCAAGTACTAGAAAAACCAAGAAACCCAGACTAAGTCACCCAGCTGACCAAATCGTAGGTGATCCAACCTTAGGAGTCAGAACTAGAGCTTCCTATAGAAATCTTAGTCAAATAGCCATGATTTCAAAGATTGAACCTAAGACTATTGAGGAAGCCCTACCTGATCCTGACTGGATCCTAGCCATGCAAGAAGAATTAGCCCAATTTGAGAGAAACCAAGTCTGGGAGTTAGTACCTAGGCCTAGGGGCAAATCTGTAATTGACACCAAGTGGGTATTTAGGAATAAGTTAAACGACCAAGGTGAAATAGTCCGAAATAAAGCCCGCTTAGTAGCTAAGGGATTCAGTCAAGTAGAAGGGTTGGATTATGATGAAACCTATGCCCCTGTAGCTAGACTTGAGTCTATTAGGATGTTACTAGCCTTTGCATCTCATAAAGGATTTAAATTATACCAAATGGATGTAAAGTCAGCCTTCTTAAATGGGCTTATTAAGGAAGAAGTTTATGTAGGACAACCCCCAGGATTTGAGGATATAGAAAATCCGATCATGTCTACAAACTTAGTAAAGCCCTTTATGGACTAAAACAAGCACCCAGGGCCTGGTATGAAAGATTATCCAATTACCTGATTTCTAAAGAATTCAAACAAGGTCAAATTGACCCAACCTTGTTTGTTAAAATTTTAGAAAAGGATATATTTATTGCTCAAATTTACGTAGATGATATAATATTTGGATCAACTAACTCTAAATTTCTAAAAGAATTTGTAACAATAATGGAAAATGAGTTTGAAATGAGTTTAGTTGGGGAACTTAACTTTTTCCTAGGGTTACAAATCAAACAAACTAAGGATGGAAATTATGTACATCAATCTAAATATGCTAAAGAACTAATTAAGAAATTTAAAATGGATAACTCTAAAAGTATAAGTACCCCAATGGCCACAAATGTGAAAATAGATAATGACCCTGATGGTAAACCAGTAGACCTAAAACTTTATAGAAGTATGATAGGAAGTCTACTATACCTTACAGCCAGCAGACCTGATATACTTTTTTCAGTAGGAATGTGCGCTAGGTACCAAACCTGTGCTAAGGAAACTCACTTAGCAGCCCTAAAACGAATTTTAAGATACATTAAGGGCACCCTAAATGTAGGGATATGGTACCCTAGGACTTCATCCTTTAAGTTGTCAGGATACTCTGATTCTGACTATGCTGGTTGTAAATTAGATAGAAAAAGTACAAGTGGAAGCTGTCAACTGTTAGGAAACAGCTTAGTAAGTTGGTGTAGTAGGAAGCAACACTGTGTTGCTCTATCCACAACTGAAGCTGAATATGTAGCCTTAGGAGAGTGTGTAGCTCAACTCCTATGGATGATGCACACCCTTAAGGACTTTCAGCTAAACTACAATCTGACTCAAGTCAATATTGACAATATTAGCTCAATTAACTTAACCAAAAACCCAATACAACATTCTAGAACCAAACACATAGAAGTGAAACATCACTTTGTAAGAGATCACGTAGCTAGGGGTGAAATAGTCCTTAAGCATGTAGACTCCAAGTCCAACCTAGCTGACATATTCACTAAACCCCTACCTGAATCTGAGTTCAGCTCACTAAGAAGGCAGTTAGGATTATGCTTAGTAGAATAGAATCATTTGGTTTTGCCTCAATTTTAAAATATTTTAAATTGATTTTAAAATGATGTTTATTTTAAAGTTTTTCTAATTTAAAAAGTTTTATTTTTTTCGTGACTTAGTTTTATTTCTAAAACTACCCTCTTCAAAACTAGGGTTTTCTTCGAAATGGACTTAGCCTAGGCTCTAACCCTAGAATTGCATGCACCTATAGATATAGAAGCCAGCATCTCACAAGCACCTTAGGGTACTTTGAGTGATAACCTAGAAAGGGTTGAGATGCTTAGGTCTTTGCCTTAACTCAAGATGCTTTAAGTCAGTGCATCTGCAGTAGTTGGGGCACTAAATACAAACTGAACAGCAATCAAGTTAAGTATCAAGTTTAGACAATCTAACTTGAACAATGCACTTAACTTGACTAACCCTAGCAAAAACTACTGTTTATAACAGTTGGTAAGTAGCTAATTGGGTTAGACACGTCCCTAAAGATGAAACCAGACTTAGGTTCCAGTTTGATTCAGTACAGCAAATGCTTTATTTAACTATTGCAAATACTTCTTCTGCACTTTTTTGATATATGTCAAAGGGGGAGAGTTGGAAAGGAAAGAGGAAACCTAAATTTTTTTTCAACTTTTTTTCACTATTTCCTTCTTCAAAAAGGTTCAAAGCGTAATTCATTTTGAAATTTTATTGTTTTTTTTTATATACTTAAAATTTTTCCTTAAAATTTCTAACTTTGAATTGTTTTCAAGCTAAACCATTTTTTTTGCTTAAAATTTTCTTAAAAATTTCTAACTATGAATTGTTTCTAAGCCTAAGTTTTTTTTCTTAAAACTCTGAAAGTTTTTCTTAAACCTAAAATTGTTAATGTCTGAAAACTTATCGTGAATTAGAATAATTTTTTCGCTTAAAAATTCTTCAAACTCAAAACATGAAATTTGCTAAGTGTTGAAAATCACACCACCTACTTTTGAAAAACCTAGGGGGAGATTCCGTCCAGGGGGAGGGAATCTAACTTAGGATTTCATTTTAGCATTTTTTTTACTTAACTTTTTGAACTTGGTTGTCATATATCAAAAAGGGGGAGATTGTTGGTGCAGAATACACCCAAGTCAAACCTGGGTTTTGATATTGGCAAAAGGCTTCAAAAGTTAAGGGTTAGTTGTTGTCTAACAAGCTTCCTGAGTGTACAGGAAAAGCCCTAGCGAAGGAATGCTAGGCACTGGTGAAGGACTGCCAGACAGGAGAAGCCCTAGCAAAGGAATGCCAGAAGCTAAGCACCAAGCGAAGGGCAGCTTGGTACCTCAAGACCTGGCGAAGGACTGCCGGGCAAAAGTCCAACTGGAGGATCCGGTTGGCACCAGGTAAACTCTCCCGAGAGGAGTAGGTGAGGACGCGTTCCCCTTGAGGGAACATTAGGCGTCGGTTCGACCTAGGGCTCCATTTTGGAGACCAAAGTCAGAACCAAGACAGCTAAGGCTGTATAAAACAATAATTAATTGTTTTATTGTGTTTTGGACTAACCCTTGATGCAGGACCGAAGGAACGTGTGTCTGCAACTCAGAGAGCCTCAAAGGAGTGAGGCAACAGCTGAGCAAGGCGCCCTCAAGGTGAATCAGAACCAAGCGAAGCAAAATAGGCTTCAGCTGCTTACTGGGCAAGGCACCCTCAGCAGCGAAGGCGCCTTCGTCAGTGAAGGCGCCTTCAGCAGCCAAGGCGCCTCCAGCTCACTCTGCGAAGCCTCAGCTTTATCCACAGCCGAGTCTTCTGCGCGGAAAAAGTCAGCCAAGGCGCCTTCAGCGACCAGGGCGCCCCAGAGGTCAAATCTCATCCCTATTCCGGTGCGATAAGGCTTGACCGAGCGAAGCACGGATCGGGTGACACATGGCAGGGCGCCCTCGACGACTAGGGCGCCCCTAGGTGCTATAAATAGCACCCCTCGACCCCTAGCTTCAACACAGCTTTCATTCAACGCATCCAAACGCTCTGACGACCGCGCTCTGCTCCGGAAACTTCCCGACTCAAGAACGAAGCGCCGTCAACCTCCCACTACACCGAAACTCGATCTACACCGGGAGTTGGTAAAACAAAGTGTATATTTCTATTTACAGTAATTTTGTAATCTCACTTTGTAACCGTTTTGCGCACTATAGAATTGCCCAAAGTAAATGGTCAACGACCGTGGGCCTTGGAGTAGGAGTCGACCCAGGCTCCGAACCAAGTAAAATCTTGGTGTTTGCGTTGTTTGTCTTTATTCCGCCGCGCACTTACTCTTTCTTTTAAATCCGAACATTTTCCGATATTCACCCCCCCCTCTATCGGTCTTTCTCGATCCAACATACATGAACCCCCCAAGATTTAAACTTTTCATTTCCCCAATGAAAACAACATGCTATTATAGAGGAGGTTCAAAAGCGAAGGGCATTACCAAGTGGTACATGTCAAATATATAAATCATTCTAAGTCACCTTTCTATCTTGTATCCACACTCCTCCTTGACTTGAAATTCTATAAAAAGCAAGTAGACAAGACAAATAAGTAGAGAGATTGGGTCATGAAACTTGATAGAAACTAAAAGCTAAAATGAAAACAAGGAAGAACTTGGGTTGCCTTCCAAGAAGCACTTGTTTTAGGTTACCCCTTGGTGAATTCATCAAAATCTTGATCTATCTGGAGTAAGATACTTCCGAGCTTTCTTTTCAAGTCCCAAGGTTGGGAGAGAGCTTTCAGCAAAGGATGAAGCAAAGCTCTCTCCTTTATTATCTCCTTGGATGTTTGCTTTGGATGATAGAGACGGTCCAGTCCTAACACCCAGGCTAAGAGTATGACTACCACAAATGATGTTAGGGCCTTGCTCAGTACAAATCTAGACTTCGGTGGAGGTGGGAATATGCAATCTTGGGTCCAACTAACCCTTGCTTCCCACTCATAGGGTTGTGCATCAATCTCATCCATCCCCTATATGATAGTCACCCCTCTAAAAGTTCTTGATGTGTACTTATCTATGAAGCCACCATTGTTAATATCTGCCCCTTCTATAATCTTATCAATCAAGCAAACTTTAATAATATCAATACCAGGGTCTACATCAAAAATATCAACAAGAATGGATGGCGGCACATCAATAGTTCTATTAATATTGAGAGTATCATCAGATGTGTCCTCATCACATAAAACAATAGAGGAGTTTGGTAGAGCCACAGAATCATAAACAAAATCACCTTCATCTTTACAATCCATCCCCTCTGCCATAAGATCTACTTGTGTCTCCAAATTAGGACTTGATGCATCAATTTGTTGTAGGAACCGGAGAAACAAGATCCCTTGTTCCATTATAAGATCTTCTAATTCTTGTGATGTGATGTTCATCTCACTAGGAGCAAGAGTCTCTAAGTCTTGAGGATCTTCCCAGGAAATTGGCTCAATGTGTTGATATTTATGTGATCTATCAAATGTTGAATCCTCTTGAAATTTTGATGGACTCTAAAATGTTTGAAAAAGTTGCTCAACACCTTGCAAGCATCTGTAGTCAAGATATTGATGATCCATCCAATCTTGAGGTGGATCAGGGTTATGCTGCTATGGTTGAAAATATACATATTGCTTGGGGACTTGTTGGAGTTGCAAGTCTTGAGTTTGTTGATTTCCCCAATAGTAGTTATCAATGCTAAAAGTTGGTTCATTCATAATCTGATATTCAGGTTGAAACATATACTGAAGTTCTATTGGAGTGTTAGTAGCTTGGTGAAATAGGTGACATAAAGTAGCTAGATGAGTTGTACTACCATAAATTTCACAGAGGAACTCATATTGATCTCCATCTGAATCATAGTCCTCATCGAAGCCTTTAAATTGCAAAGAATATAGATCTATGTTAATATACAAAAAAAATTTAGCCTCTCTTGAAATAGTAACAACAAAAATCACAAAACACAGGGAGTACTTATGACAAAACACTTGAATATATATGATATAAAGTAATCAAGGCACCCAACAATTTTTGTGTTAGAAAATACAGAATTAAAAATAAGTAAAGGAATGTAGAAATAAAAGAAAACGAAATGGAAAAGTAAGCTATAGACAAAAATAAAGAAAAAGTATCTAGATTAACCAAATTGCTTATCGACTAATGTTAATGTGAATAGTACCCGACAAGGGCACTAACAACTTGATGTGAATCCACAAGTGCACAGATAAATCGTCAAGTAATAAACATATCGATCCACAGGAATTGTTAAGCACTAGTCAAATCCATAAATATAAGATATCTAGACGATCACAGAGTTATTTGTGAAAGCTAGCTAATGAAAGGAGGAGGGGAGAAGAGAGTGGGAGAGAAAGAGAAAGAGAAAAGGAGTTGATTTTGGGGGAAAGGTTGGATGAGTGGAATCTAAGATTTCAGTTTCACTACCATTCTAGTTGATGCTCTATGGGTTGTTCATATCTTAATTTCGATGTTTATGCACTCGTAGATATCCTAATTAGATACGAGTGTTAACCCTATAGAAGTGCACTGGAGTACTTTCCCCTTGGGCATCCAATGTCATTAAGTAGATAATGTAACCTAAAGAGTCTGGTTAAATGTAACACTTTGTCACTAAGGGTTCCCAGTTTATATGTCTCTAGATTACGCAAAATACTTCCAAACACGGGATAGAGAGAAACCTATTATGTATTGTTAGCTAATCTCTTGTAAAGGATTGACCTCCATTTCGAGACAATGTCGAGATGCCTTGTTAAAGGTAGCTTACTAAGGGCTCCTCAGTCATACGATCTTGGACATTCTCTCTACATGGCGACCAATCCTTGTCAACTATATGTATTCCCCATTCACACATTTCATCAAACACATACAAGGCACAATACATATAGAATAAAATAATAAACATTTTATTGAACAAGAAAATAGACAAATCTATAGTTTATACATTAACATCACATAATATCTACTCCAGACATCCTAAATATGGAGAATCTACTCTCTTGCAAGGAGAATACAACAAGAAGACAAAAAATAAAGCAATCTACAAAGGGAAAAGAAGATTTATCTATGTAGTATAGGTCTTCTTGGAGGAACTCCTTACTCTGGAGGTAAACGGATCATGGATAGAGGATATTGTTAGTGTTAGCCCTAGAGTCAATTATAAGATGATTATCTAAGGAACATTTTATATCATATTGTATCTAATAAAGATAAAGTTTGATTATTATATTTATTTCATGATTGTGTCCAATTAATAAGTATAATAATGTCCTTGGATAGTAGGTTCTGATCTATATTATATCAATTAGTTGAATTGATAGTGAGATGATGTAAAGAACAATACCCTTAACTATTCCTAGTCAAGTATTAATATTCAAGTACAATATTAATACATTAATACTAGCATGTAGGTCAATTAATAACTTGATCTCACAAGTTATAAATATAGGATATCAAGTTGACACATGAGTATACATTAGAGAATGTGTACTGAATTGACCCGCCATGAGAAAGTTTCATGAATCGTTATATGAGTATCATAAACTTTCTCATGTGACTATTAATATGAATAGTCCCTAGACTTGAAGTCACTACAGTTCCATACATAGGTAGTTATGTACTTTGGTATCGTCAGACATCAACCTGCGGACGGAGTGCGAAGGACCTTATATAGCTGAGGGAGCCGACAATCCCTGCCCGCGTTTGACACCCCTTTTTGTCTCATGCGGGGATAGGATCGGGAGGACTATCAGCTCGCCGACCGGCGCCGCTCAGTCTGACACAAGTAGGTGGCTGTCGTGGTACGGAGTGACAGGGTGTGACAGGAACGTACTGTGTTAGCGGGATATTCGCGATTCGGGCATGGATGGTGTCAAGCCTGCGCCGACTTCCGTACCAATTCTGTCAGTATAGTGTCAGAGAGTGGATGTTTATCAGGAAAAGGTCAAGCCCGAGCTGGAGCGCCGATCGGCTGCCTCGAGTGAAACCTGGCTGTGTGGCTGATATCTCTTAGATTGGAATAAGGTATTCTCCGGATTATGGAGCACTCAGGATTGGCCAATCCGACTCACCCCAGGGTCGGGTAGTTAGGGCATAGGAAGACTACCGACTGGATGCCAACCGGATGTTGCTCGGATGTCCTTAGGCTCGGCAGTTGATATCTCTCATTAGGGACCCATGTAATGTGCGTATCTGGTGACGGACAGGGTTGGGGAATCGACATTTTCCAGGTGGGACTAGGTCGGGGTGCATCTGCCTGGCTGCTCAGTCGGGCGATCCGGTCCGAGCAGGTCTCGGGCTCATGGCCCAGCCAGCTGTGTTGTACTACCTGTATTCTGTGGCCCCGACCTATCCCTATGGGGTGTTAGGCTGGCCGACCGAGCTACATGCGAGATAGGCCAAGATCATAAGCATCCCCTTCGAGTCTAGTCGAATGAGGCATTGAGTCCGACAGACTGGACTAATAATTTGGAGCAGGTCTGGCACACCCGAGTAGGTTGCTTGCCTGACCGACCTTTATTGCCAAGCGCCCGACCGACCTTTACTACCAAGCGTCTGACTACCTAGTGGCGTGCTCACATTGCCCTCCTTTGCCTGTCTTTTTTGTCTTGTCCCCGACTCACGTGAGGCTGATTCGAATCTCCCATATTAGTTACCTCATTAAATGTCGGAGCCACACGTCCGATATCTATTGGTTTCTCGAGTAACGAAACATCTGCTGCCTGACACCGCGAATGGGCGGCAAGCACGTGTGACGCAGAACCTCAAGAATTACCTAAGGTTCGAATGGATGGCCCAGATCTCTTCCCGCCTTTTCCCCGGATCACCATCGGACGGCTGACATCATCCGCTCGACCCTATATATAGGTCTCTCGCCCTCGCTATTTTTACCTTCGATTTTCACTTTCACGCCACCCTACTGCTCATGCGCTCTCTGCTAGGGTTCCGACAACCTCCGGCAACGACCGGCTAGCCTTCTTCTTCTCCGGCAACACCTTCTTTCACTCAGTCAGTCTCACTCTCTTTGACATATGGATTCTTCCTCTTCCCACTCGGACCCATGGTATACTACCATGGTGTTCGATCTCCACCACCATGACCTCGACCAACTCCAATCCGATCACCATATCTCCTCCGACCATCGCCTTCATCTACCCGACCCAACCGACCGACCTGAGAGTGCTCCTCTCAGCCTCATAACGATTTCCCGAGACCATCTTCAGGTCGGGCTTCATTTCCTGATCCATCCTTTCATCTCCTCCGTCTGTCGCTTCTTCCAAATCCCCCTTTCTCAGTTGGCCCCGAACGCCATCCGCTTGATATGCAGATCGGTGATTATCTTTTCCTTATACAAAATTTCCCTCCAGCCCGAGATATTCTAATATTTCTCCTACCCCAGGAAACAAGAGCCAGGCAACTTCTTTTTCCAAACCTGAGCCAAAACATCTTTCTTAGCGAAACTTCTGACCTCAAACAAGGGTTGGAAGGAACGTTTCTTTTTTGTGAACACTACCCCAGCACCGAGTTGGCCAACTACATGGATCTCCAACCTACCTCCTTCTCCTCCTCTCCCCAAGAATTATCGATCCCTTCCTACCTACCCGTCGGCTCTATCAAAAATCAGGGGTTGACATTTCCATGGGGTTCATTTACTTAGCAAAGACATTTTATACTTGTTTTGGCTCAGTCAAGTGCTATTCCGCCGACCTAGATCACTCGGTAAGGTCCCTTTTCTATCCCTTGAATATTTATAGTTAACTAAAACTTTGTCATTTTGCAACAAATATGATGCTCGCGGTAGCTCTAGAGGAAGGGTTCGGCATGGACGATGCCGAGTTGGAGTCGCGCTTCACTGAGCAGCTGGCTCAGCGAGAATCAACTCCGCTCGCCCCGGCTCCCATCACCGTGTCGTCTCCGTCAGGCCCAGAGACGACACCGACTGCTGACCCAGAGCCTATAGAGGTGTAGGAGCAGCCTCTCATCCTCAGGCACAGATGGGAGCCCCCGCCCCCGACTGCCGCTTCAGCTGAGGCTTCCACCAGCTCCCGACCCAAGAAAAAGAAAAAAAAGCAGCGGCCGGACCTTCATCCCCGCCTCCGACTCTGACTCGGGCGGGCTCTTCGAGCGTGCCTGCAGCGCCCACCCAGCGGGACTCCAGCCTCCCACCCTCTGAGAGTCCAAGCAATTAGCCTCCCTTGCATTTGATCATGCCTTCCTGTGCCGACCCCGCCATGGGCATGGAGAGGCCGACCGACGAACCGGCCGAGCGGTCCCAAGAGCTCCATCTTTATGAACCTCTAACCGACCATTTTCTCCAGGGCCTTCGGGAATCTAACTACCGAGGCCCTAATAGCCGGGCGAACGCATTTCTATCTGAGACCACTCAGGTATGTTTATTTCGTATGTATATTTTTTCTTATGTTTCTCCTTGACTCCTTATTGAATACCTACTTTGTAATTGCAGCTCTGGGGCTCTAGCTATAGCATGGCTATAACCATGATAGCCTACTCCAGGGCTCGGTTGAGGTTTGAGCATCAGGTGGAGCAACTGGAGACCCAACTCCGACACACCCAGTTGGTCTCCAATGAGGAGACCCTGAACGATCTGCAGGCAGAGATTATCGCCCTGTAGGATCGCCTGACCAACTCGGAGGAGCAACTAGAGATCGCCCGGACCCAAGTGGACTCGGCGGACACATCGGTCGCTCAGGCACACCTCCGAGTCTCCCACTTGGAGTACATGGAGCGCAAGGCCTGGGCGCTTCAAGCTCAGGATCGAGATGAGCTCACCAAGAACAAGGCGGAGCTCCTTGAGGTGTTGTAATCTGCTGCGTCCCTGCGTTTTTATCTGGCAGCCAAGGAGCAGGAGCTGTCGGCGCAAGTTGAGAAGACCAATGCCTTGGTGACCCAGCTGGCCAGTTGGAATGAAGAGCTTAACGCCCGGGCAGAAGAACTGAGCCAACTCCGGGGACAACAATCTGATTGGGAGGCCGCCCAGTCGGAGCTCGAAGAACTCCGAGTGTACAAGGCGGGGGAGGCAGCTCGGTGAGACGCTCGGAGGGTTGAGTATATCAACTCTCTGGATTTTAGCCGCGAGCTGTCTCAGAGGCTGCGCCCTATGCTTAAGCAGCAACTGCTCAGTACCTTTGAGCAGCTTAAGCAGGGCAGACATCTTCCCCCCAACCTTCCACTCAGCACGGTCAAGCTATCTGGCTTGAGCAATCAAATGTCGGAGTAGGCTCTCTGACCCTTCAAGTGAGGGTCGGGGTTTTGTTTTTCTTTCTGTTTTCCTTGTAGAGGCTTGTCTCATTTTTTTAATGAACTCATATTTTAATACAAATTTGCTTCTTCAATGTGTGTATTGTCAATGTGTATTTGCTACCGTTTTATTTCTAAGTGTTAGCGACTCAGAATGACACTCGGGGGCCCTGACTTATTCCATTCCTTCGCGAAGTCGACTCGGGTAATCCAATGGCTACCCCAGCCAAAGAACACAACTCATTTAAGTTAAGGCAGGTAACTAGCCTTCACATTATGTACCCGCTCAGGGGACTAAGCACACTAGATCGGACCACATCTAAAGAACACGGGTCGCTACTCACCCGACGAAGGAACCCGAGCCCAACATAGCGTTGCTCGCTCAGTCGGTGAGAGTTTGTACACTTGGTCGGATCCATCCCTAGGAGCGTGGGTTGCCACGTGTCCACTCGGGGGGGGGGGGGGGGGGTCGAGTCAAGTATAACGTTGTTTGATCAAAAGGCTAGGGTTTGGATGCTGGGTCGGCTGGATCCCAGGGAGCATGGGTCATCACGCGCTCGGTCGGGGAACCAAGTCGAGGGGTGCGTGGGGACATGACCACTTATAACTCACTCAAAGGCGAGAGTCTGGACACTCGGTCGGCTTGAACCCCGGGAGCGTGGGTTGCCACCTGTCCAGTCGAGGAGCTGAGCCAAGGGGTGCGTGGGGGCATGCCCACTTATAACTCGTTCATAGGCGAGAGTCTGGACACTCGGTCGGCTTGATCCCTGGGAGCATGGGTCACCACGCGTCCGATCGGGGAGCCCAGCCAAGGGGTGTGTGGGGGCATGCCCACTTATAACTCGCTCATAGGCAAGAGTCTGGACACTCGGTCGGCTTGATCCCCAAGAGCGTGGATCGCCACGCGTCCAGTCGGGGAGGTGAGCCGAGGGGTGCGTGGGGTCATGCCCATTTATAACTCGCTCATAGGCGAGAGTCTGGACACTCAGTCAGCTTGATCCCCGGGAGCGTGGGGCGCTATACGTCCGGTCGGGAAGTCGAGCCGAGGGGTGCGTGGGGGCATGCCCACTTGTAACTCGCTCAAATGTGAGAGTCTAGACACTCGGTCAGCTTGATCCCCAGGAGCATGGGTCACCACGCGTCCGGTCGGGGAGGTGAGGCAAGGGGTGCATGGGGGCATGCCCACTTATAACTCGCTCAAAGGAGAGAGTCTGGACACTAAGTCGGCTTGATCCCTGGGAGCGTGGGTCGCCACGCGTCCGGTCGGGGAGCCGAGCCAAGGGGTGCGTGGGGGCATGCCCACTTATAACTCGCTCATAGTTGAGAGTCTGGACACTCGGTCGGCTTGATCCCCGGGAGCGTGGGTCGCCACACGTCCGGTCGAGGAGTCGAGCCAAGGGGTGCGTGGGGGCATGCCCACTTATAACTCGCTCAAAGGCGAGAGTCTGGACACTCGTCGGCTTGATCCTCGGGAGCGTGGGTTGCCACGCGTCCGGTTGGGGAGCCGAGCCATGGGATGCATGAGGGCATGCCCACTTATAACTCGCTCATAGGCGAGAGTCTGGACACTCGATGGGCTTGATCCCCGGAGCATGGGTCGCCACACGTCCGGTCGGGGAGTCGAGCCAAGGGGTGCGTGGGGGCATGTCGAGCAGGGCTTAGACCATGCTCGGGTTGGCCTCAATGCCCCTTTCGGTGATGATATACCTGAGGAATTTTCCACATCGGGCTCCGAAGAGACACTTAGCCTGGTTTAGCTTTAGTCCATACCTGCTCAAGGTCTGACATGTCTCCTCCACATCTGACACCAAGTCGGCCGCAGGTCGATCGTTCCGGAATACTCCGGTATGGTGAAGAACTGGAGATGCTTGAGAATCGGGTCCTCGAGGATCTGCTGGGATAAGGGGCAGCGCACTAGGGAAGGCAGAGTTGGGTCGGAGTCGGGTCGGCTGGGGCCTTTCCCTTATCCAGGCGCGATCGGTGCGTCTGGCTGGACGCGGGCGCCTCGGCGGGAGGCGAGTGAACCTCATCACCCCGGGCTAGGTAGAAAGCGGCAGGGAATAGGACCGAGCCACCCTCTGGTGGGGCAACATTTCCCCGACCCGCCGAATGGCTAAGTGTCGAAGGCTTAGGAAATCGAGTCGCCGGGCTGCCAGTCTGGAAAGTCATCTGTGGGGTTTTTTGAGCTCAGGCAGCCAACAAGAGCTCGTACTCTTCAGGAATGATGGTCACTGTCACTCAGTTGGGATCTTCCATCTTGCACTCTCGATCAGGCAGAATGCCCTCCTTCTAGCGCCAAATATGTTCCTGTCGTAGAGCGAGGTGGACTCCCAAGGGTGAAGTGGACCCGAGAACTGATGATGCTGGCTCCGATCTGCAAGGAAATGACCGTTAGCAACTTCCAGGAAAAGTCTCCGGCAAAGCCCTCCGACTGTCAAGTTAGTCTCCGGTGGAAGAGAGGAAAGCAATAGAACAGTAGCAAAAAACACTATCGCACGCGTACCTGCGGACGGAGTGCGGAGGACCTTATATAGCTGAGGGAGCCGACAATCCCTGCCCGCGTTTGACGCCCCTTTTTGTCTCATGCGGGGACAGGATCGGGAGGACTGTCAGCTCGCAGACTGGTGCCGATCGACTCCGCTCACTCTGACACAAGTAGGTGGCTGTCGTGGTACGGAGTGACAGGGTGTGACGGGAACGTACTATGTTAGCGGGATATTCACGATTCTGGCACGAATGGTGTCAAACCTACGCCAACTTCTGTACCACTTTTGTCAGTATAGTGTCAGAGAGTGGATGTTTATCAGGAAAAGGACAAAGCCCGAGCTGGAGCGCCTACCGGCTGCCTCGAGTGAAACCTGGCCGTGTGGCTAATATCTCTTAGACTGGAATAAGGTGTTCTCCGGATTAAGGAGCGCTCAGGATTGACCAATCCGACTCACCCCAGGGTCGGGTAGTTAGGGCATAGGAAGACTACCGACTGGACGCCAACTGAATGTTGCTCGGATGTCCCTAGGCTCGGCAGCTGATATCTCTCATTAGGGACCCATGTAATGTGTGTATCTGGTGACGGATTGGGTCGGGGACTCGACGTTTTCCCGATGGGACCAGGTCGGGGTGCATCTGCTTGACCGCTCAGTCGGGTGATCCGGACCGAGTGGCCCTCGGGTTCATGGCCAAGCCAGCTGTGTTGTACTACCTATACTCTGTGGCCCCGACCTATCCCTATGGAGTACCAGGTTGACCGATCGAGCTACACGCGAGATGGACCGGGATCAGTAACCTAAACCTTTTTTAAAATATTGGATAAATTTCTTGCTAAGATAATTCATCTTTTTTTTAAATACAGTAAACTATTTTTTTCATTCGTTTTAATCATCCTCCTCCTTGACAATCTTATAAGTTTAATCCTCCACGAACACTTCCCGATTTATCTCAATAATCAATAAACAAATTTCATAGAACTTAAATCGATCATTCGAAATTAAAAAAATCTCATTAATTATTTTTTTTAAAATTTAATCATGATTGATATATGCTCCAAGTCAGCAGCATGCACTTCCTTACGTGGCCCCATCCAAAATTAAGTTATTCTAAGTTGGTCCCAGCTTATCCGAGATCTGACTTGCCGAGTACCAAGCTGCCGAACTGTCTGCATAGTTCCCGAGAAATTGAGAGCCTTTGGGAATCCGATCTCCAATGCCCCCGTCTGTCAGTCGCAAGGAAAGTCTAGGACTTGGGAGCTCAATCGAGCCGGAGTACGTGTGGGTCTTCATGCAAACTGAGACTTGCGGTACGAACAATACAAAGAGGTGCGCCTTTTGGTGAGGTGAGTCCTTTGTCGAGCATCATCCTTCGCACCTCTCCTCTGTGTAAATAATGTTATTCTGACCTACCTCACCTGCTTTATTCTATTTTTCTTCCAATCTGATCAGCTCCTGGCGAACCTTCCGACGCGTGTTTTTTTTCATTGTTCCGTGTTGCGAGGTAGTTTTCTACTGCATCTTATTATGGCCGACTAACCATTTTGCCATTTTGGCTTGCCTGAAGAATGAACAAAAGAAACAATCTTACTCAAGGTTATCAAGTTACAATAAAATGCTTAGTTTCGGCGTCGTCTTCCCAGATGACCTCATTGTTATTCTCATTTCCAAGTCCGGCGTACATCTCAGAGGAGCTTCTTGCCGTCGCCTGATCGGTGTGGACTGTACATCCCCCCCTTCTTTCCAGAGCGAGCTCTATCAATTAACATATTAATAAATAAAATATTTAATCTAATAATAAATAATTAATATATCGTAATATAAATTTAATTTAATTCAGTCGACATTGTATTAAATAATAATTATCTTTTACTCTCCAACAAATTCAACAAGAAAACTCTGACATTGAGTTTGTTTGCTAGTCTGTTGAAATACTGTCTCGATAATGACTTAGTAAAAATATCAATAATTTGATCCTCTATAGAGATATAAAAGATCGATAATTGTTGAGTCATCACATGCTCTCGAACAAAATAAAAATTAATTTCTACATATTTTGTACATGCGAGCATGAAAGATTGGGTTTGTTGTAACATATGTTACTCTAATATTATCACACCAAATTATTGATGTAATATTTGACCCAAGATAAAGTTCAAAAAGACATGAATGAAGTCATCCCCAGCAAAGAAGGAAGTGTTGCTTAGGATGACTGAGCTGCCTAATCGAGATATTGAGGCGAGATGTTGAGGTTGAGATGCTGAGATGTCGAGATGTCGAGATATCGAGAGAGCCTACTGTCAAGGAAACCGAGACACAAAGACTGCCAAGTGTCGAGATGTCGAGAGAGCGTAGATGTTGAGATAGCCTAAACACCAAGACATTTGAGTGTCGAGACAGTCGAGTTGCTAAGAAAGCTAAGTCGCCGAGAAAGCCGGATCACCAACACAGCTGAGACGACCAAGACTGTCGAGTGCCAAGACAACCAACATACCAAGACAACTGAGACGCCAAGATAGTCAAGACAGCTAAGAAGCCGAGACAGGAAAGGAAGATGTTGAGGCTTATGTTTGATACATTTTCCTTAAAATAAATTTGCCCCCCCCCCTTCAACACTATTTCGAGGTTACGATGGATATTTGTTTTCCATGATACAATGGGAAGACCACGTTAACAACCAAATACTGATTGTTCATGATAAACTGAGTGAGTACCTAATGCTATCACTAGAAGACTATCGATCGAAATGAATTGGTAGAAGAAGAAAGATATGGAAAGAAGATGGAGGATTCCCTTTTTACTCTTACATCCTTTTGCTCTCAAGGTCTTGACCTCCCCTTATATAACGACAAAAAGCAATTCGCTCAACCCAGCAATTCCCGCTAACTCTTCCTAGGGCCAACACAGAGGAGGTAAATTATGGGGGTTACTAGCTCGGATAATGTCTAGTGCATAAGGGAGGGCAGGCTCCCGGCTTCGCTTGGATTTGACCCCTAAATCTCATGGCAGTAATATCTCATGTGCTAGCCATCAGTCCATCCCGTGGGTGTTGAGGATCGATGGTCCGACTAGAGGTGGTGAATAGCTTCTCACCCAATTCGTTGTATCTTCCTACACAGTTAGTTACGCTAGCGGAAATATAAACTAAACAATTAAAAATAATGCTATCACTTAACCTTTTAAGTGGTTCGGAGATTGCTTGCTCCTACTCCACGGCATGTCCTTGAGGTGGACAATCCCTCAATCCTTTGGTGGATTAGTCTCTGGCAATCTCTAGCTAATGTTTTCTCTTACTTGGTGGAGAAAACAACCTCTCACAAGACAATCTTCCTCTTTACAAGAGTGTGAATTAGGGTTAGGAGGAAGAGATGAGCTTTTGGGAGCTTTGAGCACTTGACCATAGAGGTTTCTCACTAAAGAGCTATAACCCTTCCCAAGTCTCAAAGCCCTTCTTTAAATAGAGGAGAGAGCTGTTAACAAAACAGCTCCGCCCCGACACCAATAGACTGCTACCAAGCCCAGTCGACTAGTGCTCAGTCGATGGCAAGCCAAATTGCTAGTTTTCAAATAGACTAATCGACTGATCTTACTGTTTGAACCTCATAGAAGGTTCAGTCGACTGGTGTCCCTATCAGTCGATTGATCCTTTTACACACTCACACTCATCCTCTCCGGAGTCGCCTTTTTGAAGCTCTCTTCCTTTGGCTCTCGTCCCTCGGATGCATCTAAGCCCTCGGCTCGTCCCGATGTCATTCTTTGCGTATGCCTTGAAGATTGCTTTCCTCGACTCCACTTCATTGCTCCTCATCCGACGATCCCTCGGATGTGCCATCCTTCACCGACTTCAAGGACCAAAGCACGAGGATGAGATCTCTCATATATATGTTCCACCAAGTCCTGTATGACTCAAACATACATCAAACTAATATGAAAATCTAACTTAATCATATTTACAGATACATTAAAACCCATGATCTATCTGATGAAACCTGAGTCAATTGCACCAACAATCTCTTCCTTTTTGATGTGTGACAATATATTTAAGTTAGACACAAAAATAGCAATTTGAAAATTAGGGGCATAGTATAATAAGAAGCATAACTATGCAACCTCCCTCTTAACTTATGTTCTATCATATGATTTTTAAATTTTTGCACAACATGAAGAAATAAGTTATGTTCTAACTTAAACCCTTCAATTCTCCCCTTTGACACCGTCAAAAAGATTACACTAATCAATTTGAAACAATGGCATAAAAGTAAAATCAAGTTTTAAATTTTGAAAACAAGCAGAAATCAAAAAAGTTGGGGTACCAGACGACTGAGACAGATATCAGTCGACTGACCTCATCGAAATAATCACCATAATATTATCAGTCGACTGGTCCTCTGCACCAGTCAACTGGCATAAGGTTATTTCAAATTTCAGCCTTCTGAGCTGAATTTCAAAAACACATAAAAAATTTCAGAAAATTCATGAAATTTTACAAACATATTTCTTGAGTTATTCTTCAATAAGAAAAAATAAGCTTGCATGAAAAATCAAAGTATTTTTGAATTTTTGACCAAAACTCAAAAATTTGAAAAACACTAAGGTTTTGTATCAACTTTAAGCCCTAGTTTTGAAACCATATATTTTTCAAATCAATATACCAGCAAATAAAACATAAAATTATTTTTAAAATATTTTAAATGTGTAACTATGATCTATGGGCAAGATATCTATTAATTAATTATTTGCTTTCCCCATAGTTGGTCTATTATTACTAAAATGATATATCTAATAACTCATCAAAATATCATAAGTACAAGTGAATTATTTGTATCATCCTAATATCTCATATGTATAAATAAAGTCATAAATCAAGTCATTATGAAATATAATAAAGGTAATTTCTACATAGCTCATTTGATCATGAATGTATTTATGCTAAGTGCTCCCCCTTAACATACTACCCCTTATTATACTAAGTCAACCAATTTTCAAAAGTTTTAATTTTCACATATATGGTTGACTGACTTATCCCTAAATCCTCTAACTCTTAAGGATTGACTTTGGCACCCAATAGAAATGCTTTCTAATTAAGTTGACCAAGTACTCATTAGGGATCTATTTCCTATCTATGATCTTGGTTTTTGATTGACCTCTAACAAGTAAACAATGATAGGTCTTTTTATTACTAGAATCCTTGTATTCTAAACCCGTTTTCTTAAAAGTTTCCCTTTGGCTCCCAATTATCATGTCTAGGATTTTTTTAGGCAATTTTAAATTTTCTAAGGACTTTAGTAAGGTTATCCACCTTTTCCTTTAATTTCTTATTTTTCTCTTCTAAACATGAATCATTTGAACTTAAGAAAACATGCACATCATCCTTAAGTGACATGGATTCTAATTTTTCTCTAAGCATGCAAATATTATTTTTCAAGCATTTAATTTTCTTTCTAACTTTAAATAAGTCATCATTAGTGTTAGAAAAGATTTTCACCAAAGTAGTAGTGGGTAGATTGTACACCTCTCTTATCGAGATGTTCGAGTCCGAAGATTGACCTCTCCCTTCACATGAGCTCCCTTCATCTTCACTTGAGCTCTTTCCTTCTTCAACTTCCAATGACATAGAGGCAATGTCTTCAATTCCCATTAGAGCAAAATGGGACACATGATATTCTTCCTCTTCCGATAATGAAGGATCATCTTATGTTGCCTTTAAATTTTGGACCTTCTTGTCTTTTTCTTTTATTTTCTTATTTTCTTCATTCTTTTTCTATTCCTTCTTCTTCAAAAAGGGACAATCTGTTGGTGCAGACAGCACCCAAGTCGAACCTGGGTTTTGATAATGGCAAAGGATTCAAAAGTTAAGATGTTATTTTGATCTAATATGTTACTTGAGTGTGCAGAAAGAAGTCCTAGCGAAGGACTGCTAGACACCTTGCGAAAGACTGCTAGGCATCGAAACCCTAAGACCTGACGAAGGGCTGCTGGGCACCTAGCGAAGGGCTACTAGGAGTCTAAGACCTGGCGAGGGACTGTCAGGCACCTGGCGAAGGACTGCTTGGTACCGAAGCCCTAGCGAAGGACTGCTAGGCACCGGGCGAAGGACTGCTTGGTACCAAAGACCTGGCGAAGGATTATTAGGCAAAAGTCCAACCGAAGGAGCCGGTTGACAAAAGGTAAATTCTCCTGAGAGGAGTAGGTGAGGACGCGTTCCCCATCGAGGGAACAATAGGCGTCGGTTCGACCTAGGGTTCCATTTGGCAGACCCAAAGTCAGAACTAAGACAGCTAAGGTTGTATAAACCTAATATTTTATTGCCTTGTTTATTGTGGAACTAACCTTGGATGCAGGAACCAAAGGAACGTGTTTCTGCAGCAAAGAACGCCCCAAAGGTGAGGGGCAGCAGCTGATCTAGGCGCCCGGGAGGTCCCGGGGGCCCAAGGTCAAAGCCAAACAAGCAGTTGAGCAAAGATTGCTTTGGAAGTTCACTGGGCCAGGCACCCTCAAGCTCCCGGGCGCCCTGAGTGTCCCGGGCGCCCTGGGTCCAAGCCAACGAAGCGATTGAAGTGAATTCAGCCGAGAAGCCAGCAGACCAAGTCAACCGGGGCCCCCCAGTGTCCCGGGCGCCCCCGTCAGCTCCGAGCCCGATTCTGGAGAGATAAGCTATGACTGAGCTTCAGATGAGGGTTCTCGGATCCGAAGGCACGTGTCAGGCGTCCCAGCGTCCCGGGCGCCCCCAGGAGATCTATAAAAGGGGCTCGACCGCCAAGACTTCGACAATAACTTTTCTAACGCCTCTACGCTCTTCGACTCAAGCGCTCTGCTTCGGAAACCTCCAATCTCGAGATTCAAGCGCTGACGACGACCCTCCGCACCGAAGTACGATCCACACCGGGCGTCGATAACGAAGAGGAAACTTGTTCTTTTTACTGCACTATAATTGTACAATTCTGTGTAAAACTTTGCGCATTATAGAATTGCCCGTAGTAAACGGTCAAGGACCGTGGGCCTTGGAGTAGGAGCCGACTGCGACTCCGAACCAAGTAAAAATCCTTGAGATATGTGAGTTTATTTTTAATTTTCACTGCGCATTCTCTTTCTTCTAATCCGAAATGATTTTATGATATTTACCCCCCCTCTATCGTATTTTCTCGATCCAACAAGTGGTATCAGAGCGGGGACGCTCAAATTTGGTGCAACCACAAATTTGAGAGTTTTTCGAATTTTTACGAAATAATTTTTTATTTTTTTAATCGAATTTTTATCGATAATCGAGGTTGGTGCAACACCACTCGATAAAATTGTTTTATCTTTTTCCCGCACTACTAATCCAAGACCAAGTCTTGGGATATTTTTTTCTTTATCTTTATTTCAGAATAATTCCTAAATGGTCATGCAAGAGGGCTTCGGTACCGCCAGACCACCACTTTTCAGTAGGGAGGATTTCTCCTACTGGAAGAGTAGGATGGAAGTCCACCTGAAAACTCAGGTGGACATGTGGATAATCATCCAGTCTGGTCTGGAGATTCCAAAAAATACTGAAGGAGTGCCACAATCCTACACCGAATGGGTACTGCCCTAAAAAGGAAAATTGAAGCTGATGCTAAAGCAACCCAAACACTCCAATGCGGCCTAACCAAAGAAGAGCTGAACCGGGTGGGTCCATTCAACAGTGCAAAGGAACTCTAGGGTAAGCTAATTGAGTTGCACGAAGGAACCTCCGACACCCGAGTCAGCAAGAGGGACCTACTACTGAACAAGTTGTATACAATCAAGATGAACGACAGCGAATCTACAGCTCAGCTCCACGCCAGAATTCAGGAGCTAATGAACGGTCTACACACAATCGGTCACAAGGTAGAAAACCATGACCTGATCAGGTATTCTCTTAACGCTTTCTCGAGAAACACTTTATGGGCATCTATGGTAGATGCGTACAAAGTTTTAAGGGATTTATCTAAAATTAAATTAGATGAGTTGTTTTCTGAACTAGAATTGCATGAGCAGACTAACTGCACCCTGGCCGAGAAAGGCATCGCTTTTGTTGCTGGTAAAACTGGAAAGATAACCAAGAAGAAGCCTCAACCTATACCCGAGTCTGATTCAGACTCAGAAGACAGCGAAGGAAATCAACCTAAGATGGTTCGGCTAGCCCAGGATTACTACAAGGAACTAAAAAACCAGACCAACAGAAGAAAAGCCAGCCGAAGAAAGGAAGAACCAGCTGAACCTTCAAATGAAAAGACCAAACCAAATGTGACCTGTTACGAATGCAAAAAGAAGGGTCACTACAAGACGGAATGCCCCAATCTGAAGGAAACGAAGAAGACAAGAAAGAAGAAGGCCCTTCAGGCAACGTGGGATGAATCTTCGTCCGAAGAAGAAGAAGAGGCCCCACAGTCGAACCTGCTCGCACTAACCGCCTCGGAAGAAATCGAGACTGAATCAGAATCGGAGCCAGACGACGGAAAGCTTACATTTTCAGAGGATGGTGAAATCACTATAAGTGGATTTTCTAGAATTCAATTAACTGAATTAATTGCTTACCTTTCTCGCGACTTGGCGAAAGCCAAAATTCGAGTCGAGTCCCTCCGACAGGAAGTAAAACTCCTTAAAGAGGGAGCTGACTCTAGATCCTTAGCTGGGAAGGTTCAAGAAGGAACCTCTACTCAAGTTGAAAAACTTGAGAAAGAGAACTCCTCTTTGAAAACTCAAGTCAAGGACCTTAGAGCAGCCTTAGAACGGTTCACTTCTGGTTCCAAGGGTCTTGACATGATCCTTGGAAAATAGAAGTCGGTTCTAAATCGATCCGGGTTAGGCTATCAAACCAAGGCAAGACAAAGGTCATACTATGCTGTACTGAATCAGTCTAGACCTAAAATTCAGGCATGGGTACCCAAACTGTGCCTGAACAAACAAACTGGATCAAATCAGTATTGGATCCCCAAGGACAAGATTCATATCTTGCCGAACTATTATCGTGGCTTTAGTCCAGGGGGAGCCAAATTAAAAACAATTTTCATAGTTAAATGAATTTCTTTTCTTGTTTTAATTTGCATGATTGCTTGTCTACTTATTTTTTGCAATTTACCATGCTTAGACTTAGGACTGGTTAGATTAAGGACTGAACCAATTAATTGAAATTTGAACAATATAGTATTGGGTGGCGGTGAGATGATAGTACGTTAGGAAAGTTGCTTCTAATAAAGTCAAGTATACACTACTTGGTCTCTTTAGACTGGTGGAACTAGTCGAAGCTACCGATCCAAGACCCAAACTAGTTAGACCAGAATTTTTCAAAAAATAATTTTGAAAATGAAATTTCATTAAAAGGCTTTGTCAAGGAAAGGGTTGATGATCCAATAAGGCTACGGCCAAAGAAGGCCTAGTGCCTCGCCAAGACCTGGAAGCCAATTTTTGAAATTCAAATTCAAATTATTCTTTGTCAAATTCGAATCTAACACAAATTTTCAGTTAATTGTAGATTCAAACACTCTTTTTCAAAATAAATTCAAAACAATTGTTTTCAAAATTAATTTAACTTTTTCAAACTAAATCATGATTTTTCAAAATAATTCTGTCTATTCAAAACCTGTCTCACAAAAACCCATAAGGCTAACGTGATTGATAACTCTAGATTGGGTGAGACAGACTAGGCTGGGAAAATCAATTTAGGCTATCCTTAATTCTAATTGGATCCAAATCAACAAAACACTTTATGTGTAGGAACATAAAGATTTGGACCAATGGATGTTGGATAGCGGGTGCTCCAGACACATGACTGGGGATAAATTGAAATTCACCAAACTCAAGTTCAAGAACCTAGGCTCAGTAGCATTTGGCAACAATGCTACACTCAAGGTGATTGGGTCAGGTAACATTGAGCTTAAATCTGACTTTGTTATTAAAAAGATGCTTTTGGTTGAAAATTTTAAATTTAACTTGCTTAGCATAAGTCAATTATGTGATACTGGCTATGTAGTTACCTTCACCAACTCTAACTGCCTGATTAGAAATTTGCAAGACTCAGAAATCATGCTTAAGGACTCTAGGAAAAATAATGTTTACACTATAAACCTACCCTTAGTACCTAAATGCATGTTAACTCAGTTAGAAGAATCAAACCTCTGGCATAGGAGATTAGGACACACTAATCTAAGATTAATTTCAAAAATCACCCAAGTTGGCCTAATTAAAGGTATACCTAAAATTAAGAACCATGAAAACTTGATATGTGAATCATGCAATCAAGGAAAACAAACTAGGTCTAATCATAAACTAATTCAATCAGATATAACTCAAACCACACTTGAGCTCCTACACCTTGACCTATTTGATTCTCATGGAGTCAAGTCACTAAGCGGAAACCAGTACTGCTTAGTAATTGTTGATGATTACTCTAGGTTTACCTGGGTTAGGTTTCTAAAGACCAAAGATGAAATCCTAAACCTATTTAGTGACTTTTGCAAGTTAATTGAAAATCAAAATGATACCAAAATCAAAAGAATTAGGAGTGATCACGGGGGAGAATTTGAAAATCAACGATTTGAGGAGTTTTGTAAGATGAACAGGTACATACATAAATTTTCGTGTCCTAGAACCCCCAGCAAAATAGGATAGTTGAACGGAAAAATAGAACCCTACAGGAAGCTGCTAGGGCTATGCTCAATGAATTCAACCTAGCTAACTAATATTGGGCAAAAGCAATTAGTACGGCTTGCTACATCCAAAATAGGGTCCTAATTAATAAATGACACAATAAAACACCCTATGAATTATACTACCATAGACTACCAAATCTACATTACCTAAGGGTCTTTGGGTGCAAAGTCCATATCCTAAACACCAAGGACTATCTAGGTAAATTTCAATCTAAGTCAACCCCAGGCATCTTGTTAGGATATTCAACAACAAGTAGAGCCTATAGGGTTTACAATAAACAAACTATGAAAATTGAAGAAACAACAAATCTGATATTTGATGAAGAAATCAATTCAAAATCTGATAATCCAGATCTAGATTCATCAAATACTGATCAAGAAGATAATGAACAAACTGTTGAACCTTTAATTGAACCCCTAAATGAACTAACTATTGAACCAACTAATGAGTCGATTGAACCCATAATTGAACCAATCCAAGTAGTTGAACCAAATACTGAACCAAACCGACCGGCCGAACCTGAGGCTGAACCAAGTTTCAAGAAAACTAAGAAACCTAGACTCAGTCACCCAACCGATCAAATTGTGGGTGATCCAACCTT